>LUCH01001799.1:0-77336 GCA_013368495.1 Paragonimus heterotremus
CTTGGATCACAACACTGGTAGAATGTTGATTGAAACCAACAATTTTCTCATAGAATTTAAGGCGCGTCATATTGTGTTTTTAGATTTATCGCGCCTTTTGTGGCTTTTCGACGTGATGCCTTATTGCCATGTTACCAAAACGATAGACGAGTGAATAGTAGCGGACAATAAACCGTAGAACTGGTCCTTTCCACCACAGGTGTGACATAGTTGAGCAATAAACAGTAACAAATGTGGCACACTTACCTCGGCTGAGTCGAAGACGTATGGACAATATTTGAGAGCTGATGCCATGCAGTTCATCTATTATCAAAAACTAATGTGACCAGCGACTGTGAACAAGGCACCATATGTCGAGTGACCTTTCCAGTGGAAGGTGTACCCAGCATCTACTTTTCGGAGTTTACCTCGGTTTACAAACACTGTTTCACACAAGACTGCTAAGTCGGTCACATCGTCTGAGTTCCATCGCGGAAGGTGTACTGCGGCGGTCTGGCCATCCTGTTGTTTCTTATCGACGCGGCAGCGTGCGCACATTCCGTGTCCCAACGGAGAGCGTCTTATGTCCACGGGCGTATCTCAGTTTGGATGTCGTGTTACTGAGACTTTCATGGACGATGTCTGCTCCAGAATCTACGGTGGATGAGTCATTAGAAAAGAGATTGTCAGTGGCATGTTTTTATCAAACCGACCAGCTAGAAAATGCAGAAAGACAGACTGGATTTACCATGCGGGACACCCGATGTATTTTTTTTAATAAAATTTTGATTTTTGTTGTATTATCATTTTTTATGTGGGGTTGGGGTATCGCCAGACCCAGACCTAGAGAGAACGATTAGGGCACTTTGGCTCAAAAGTTTGTATCGCAAGGTGGTCCGGATGGTCCACAGTAAACTCAAACGAGTGCCAATTTTCTAGCGTAAGGGACCGGCCTCGTCTAAACTCTCAATCTTGAGCACCAAAGATTGTAATTTGTTCACTCTCTACCTACTCAGTTGTCAGGTACCAGTGACTCTGTCGGTGCGAACTCCGCACCGAAAAGTATATTGTCCAGATGTGCGAATACATGTACACACACTACGGATTACTCACTCAGCAAGATCACAGTAAATGCGTCTGGATAAAATGACAGAATAAAATTTAAAAGGCGTGGAGGCTGCAAACACGTGAATGAAAGACAACATACAGCAACTCTACAGACACAACACACTAGCACTATCGACTGTGAGCCAGACTGCTCTTTGTCTGGTTGCTACACTTCTGCCTATCTGACATGGCTGAACGTACAGGGGACCGAAGTCATAGTTAGCATAAGCCGCCGGATCAAAACAGTACACACATCTGACGTGTGCGTTCGGTGAAATGGAAATATTCATTCTAAACCGCCATCAGAAGCATCTACACTTACAGTCTATGCAATCCTAGAACAGTCTGTTTACGAACAAAATTGATAATTGTAAGGAGTGTGTTACAGCCCTTACCCCCCCCCTGTTCAGTTTGATCAGGAAGCACATACATCAATATAATGTCCTAAGTCATAATCACTTAACCAAAACCGGTGTGATGCAAATGTTTTGTGTCGAGATTAACCAAGCGGTCATCGTGTGCTTTTGTCAGGATGAAGCAGGTGTCTAGAGAACAAAAACACATCAATCTGAACAACATTTTGGAACGAGTTGTTAACGCCGATCTCGGTAGCGCAACAAGTTGTCTTCATCACGATACGGGTAAAGTAGCAAAATAAGACACATTGTCAGAAAGTGGAACGACGCGGCTCATTACCGAAGTCACAAGACTGAAAGGTGCCACGCGACGCCTATCGTTTTGGTAACATGGCAATAAGGCATCACGTCGAAACCCACAAATGGCGCGATAAATCTAAAAACACAATATGACGCGCCTTAAATTCTATGAGAAAATTGTTGGTTTCAATCAACATTCTACCAGTGTTGTGATCCAAGAACGCGGATGGCACAAGGGTTATTTATTAGACAGAGCAATACACGGGTTAAGCATGTAAACCAAACCTGACACAAAAACACTCATTTGCACGCAGTATTCAGCCCCAGATAGTCTCGGCTACCACAGATGTCAGTGCTCAGTTCCATTGAGTAGCAGGGACTGTTATGGGTGATGCTGCACCTTGATGATCCTTCTTGCAGTCTTCTTGTGGCTTGTAGGTTGTCAAGAAATATGCCTGCTACTGAATAGCCGCGGTATCAATAGTATATTACGATCGCCGAACTCCACTGCACCAGTTTCTAAAACTGCTGCATTCACGTATGCAGTTTTCTATTATCTGTCGTTTGATGAAAAAACTTGCGGTGGCACAATCGCTTAGGCAATTATCGTACTTTGTCCATTCGCACTCACCGGCGCATGTTGGTTTCCAGTCCAGCACTGTCTTTTAAGCGTTAGAACGGTTGCAGGGCCTGTGTGGATAGTCAGGTATTATTGACCGCGGTCCGTGGTAGCCAAAACACTGGGGCGATGACGCCACTTGACTGGGACTGTGTGCACACACCCAGCCTGTGCACGATCCAGCTAATCTGGCTGTGGCATCAGCACCGTGTCGCGCCCGTTTACTCAGGCCAGCCCTCTTGGCAAGCCCTTTGGTCCGGACTGGGGTCTTAGTTGCCGGGTTCTTAATTCGGCCCTCCCCGTAGTTATTTACCTTGGGTTAGATGATGTCACTGCAACACCAGCAGCGTTAACCATATTTCGAAAACTTTGCGGAGAGAACAGTTTGAATAACGTTCGTTGTATCTGACTGCCCATCAACTACGGTTGAATCTACTCTGTTTCAAACTTTTTTGGCCTTTGTTGTGTGGATTCTTTGGGATCAGTTGGCTTTGAAAAATATTTCACATCCGGGTTACTAATGTTTAATACTATCAACAAACGGGTGCTGTATATTATCTTATTTGCATTTAACTCTATTGGTAGTTGAACGCTTGGAATTCAACTGATTTGCTTATCTTCGTTGGCCGCTGTGTCTACGACAACCAACACTCCATAATCGCGTTGACGTCATCTTCACTTCGATTTCTGTCTTCTAACACTTTCCAACATATTTCGATATATCATTTTAAAGAATAATACTTATTGGCGTTTAAAAGCAAAGTTACTTCATGCCCACCCCTCTTTCGTCCTAATTTCTGGTAATTTTTCCGTGGATGTTTACACAGCATGCTTGTAATAGTAGAGAATAACATCCTTACAACAATTAAATTGTTGTTGCTGTAGTTTATCATCCGGACTACGTGCTTCTGTTCACCTTTCCAATTTTCTATAGGTCACTAGTTAGAAAAGTGCAGAACAGTGTAAACTTATAATAAGCTAAACACTTATTTGAATGAGTATTTCAGTTATCAGGGGAAGCACGGCGAATGTGTCATCGTGTGTAACTGGGCTGCCAAATCATTGTGTTTAGGTGGTCTGTTCGTCGTTGCTTCTTCAGACCTTGGTTCAAACAATTCAACTGATTTAATCTGGCACAAGTTCAGTGATGATAAGTTATGTGATAGTATCTTCCACAATGTCTCAGAGTGACCACTGAATGTAGTTCGGAGTGTACATGCGCAAACCTCTTGTGAGTGTGAATCAACTGGTGTCTCAGGCTCTGGCTCAGGCTCTTGTAGCCTCAGCACGTTATACATACTTTAATTTGTTAGCTTCCATTAAACGAAAGTCAGTTAGTTGTCTTCTGCCGAACAAGGCTACCAATGGTTGTAATTAATCACTCAGACAGAGGTACCACCGTGAAGGTTGATCAGCAAGTTCTTAAAACCGCAAACTATTTTCCGAGTCTAACGGCAACCAACCTTGATGATATCTGTCTTGATTCTGTCCATAAGCCGGAAAACCGACACTGCTTATGTTAACTCATCGAAATACACTTGTGCTTCATGCAAATTCCGCATATGCTGTTTTCCTGTCTGCTATGGGAGATGAAGTACATATGTTGTTTCAACCATCTTTCAACGGGGATATTTACGCTTCTCTTAACTGGGTTATGTCCAGCTAATTGGTTAACTCATTCTGATAGGAATTCCTTTCCAGCTGTACCAGCTTTTTCTTCAGCTAACCTTCGTAACATCTAATTCAACCAAATTGAGTTTCTGAACACAGAATGCAGACACTACATCCACATTCTACAAAAGGTGTACAGGAATGGTATAGATAGTTCACCTCGACAACTGTGAGTGGATTGATTTTACCTAACAGAACTCAGTGAATATAATTTCGATGGCAGACAGTTTGACCCAGTGAATACCGGGAAAGTAGTGGACAGCTGTCCCGAACTTTTCAGCTGTCATCAATACCACGCAAGCCATAAAATCAAACTCATGACCAGTAAATAAAAGCTACAATGTAGTCCGAACACTTATCCGCCAGACCATGGGGTCACGGTGTGTTCGATTCTCAGACGTGAGTAGTGTTGGTGAGACTCAACCAGGTAGAAACAGCTGCCTACCACATCACTGGTGGTCACTGGAATCGACTGTTTACAAGATTTTTCCCAACTCCTTGTGGGATCGTAGTGGATTCTTGATCGTTTGTAGGCCAATAAAAAAAAAGTGGCTGATCGACTTCAACCCTTAAGCGAAAGAAAGCGCAACAGCTAAAGAAAATTGGTTCGTCTACATATACTTTCCGGAAAAAATGGCAAGATTTTTTAAGGCAAGCTGCAATAAGTCCAGGTTAATCACTTTAGGGGCTTCTACGGCCTCACATCTTGACGACATGATCAAAGATTGGTGAGTAGGTATGGATTTACGAATGAAAAAACGACTTGCAGGAGAATGCCCAGATCTCTTGACTGGTTTCAGGGGCGATTTTTCAAAAAACATAAAATACTCATTATGATTTTGAAGGTAGTGCGCTCCCGACAGCGGGAAAAGTAGTCTGAAGCTATCCTTTGAGAAGATCTATAGCGTTATGTTTATTGGCCTTATTGGAGATGAACAGCTACGTCAGCTGCAAAACTGAGTGTTTGGACAGACCAAAATATACCATTCGGCTGACAAGCTAAGGGCTTAACTGAGTGGCATGTTTAGTCCAAAAAGTACTGAGACTGTTGTACTAAAGAACGTTTTAGTTATCAAGCATGGTAAGATAAGTAGTGTGTACTTAGTGGTTAAACTTCGCCGTTAAGCACATAACCGGTTTCGTGATTGTTACCACTCATCGGTTATGCGTACTCGGTGAGTTTTGACTGCATATCATCAAACAGGAACGGTAAACACTGTAAATACTAACTCATTTGCGCGTTTCCTCACAGTTTCAGTTAGTGCTCTTACCATCGGTACTGATCTACGAACTCCAGTGAGTCTGAGATAAACGATACAACTAACTAGCAAACGAGTTAGAATTTACAACTTTTCAGTTTTCGCGTCACTACTAAGCTATTTCCCTTGGCTTACAGAATTTATCCAATAAATTGTAAGCCGTTTCATACCTTCACAAGGTCACGTCTCGTAAGCTTCAAACGTTATCGGTAATTATCAGCGTTATGTCTTCGTTCATGAGCTCCGTCATGTTATTTTAAGTCACTGCGTTTTTCGACTGAATAACACACCACAGCCTGAGAACATTCACTGCCATGCTCCCCAACGCATGTTTGTGATCCAGTGGGATACTGTTCAACGCACGTTAGCATAACAGAGCCCATTTTGGAGCATAGAAGTAATGGTATATTAAAATTGTTCACATGTTTTCAATTGATGTTGTTGGTGTAACGAATGTGACTGCATTTTGGTTTTAGGAAGTGCAGTTCCTGATAGTCATTTTAATGGAAGCGACGGTGCAGAAGTGAGAATTTTTGCAACGAATGTTGTGAAGGGCGCAGCAGAAAACGGCATAATTCCGTTTCGCGTCGGTAATGTACAGGTGGGTCTATCGTCCTCTATGGTTTCAAATAGTAATTTTATGCACAAGGTTTATTCTCCCGAATGCTCCATCCGTTCTATGTAGACATTATCTTTTCACACTACTAAGAAGCCGATCGGTTGACATCTCTATGCTGTATTTACAAAAATGAATGCCATGGTTGTATTCAATGTTTAGGCGATAACGACCAGACATAGGAAGCACATCATAAGCCAAATTTTTGTAGCTAGTCTGCCTATGGGGAGATGGGCCACAGCTCTTGGTTTTGGGGTTGAACTCTCCCAGATTGTCATCTATACGGTAGGTTTGAAAAACAAGTGCGTGTACTCTGTATGGATAATCATTTTCAAAATTCTGATGGAATGTGAACATGTGTTCAGTTCACTGAAGACCAGAACACACTGGCTTTCATTCTTTTTGGCATGTTGCTCGCGAGTTAAGCCTAGTATACAAGATACAATAGGTGGAAACGGATTCTACGCAATAGGACACAGATCAATATTTCGGCGGCATACACTCGAATTGCACACTGGGTTGTGGGAATACAAACTTCACGAACCCTGAGTTTCATCAGCGGACCGCGCTATTCTTTGGTTGATCTCCTACACGAACTTTCCCTTATAACGAATAACTGCAACTGCATTCCCTTTCAAAAGTGTTTAATTTACGCTTAACTGGGTCATTATTGGCGTTAATCTGAGACGATTAACTTCATAATAAAAGATTGACTGAATCAGAAATTTATCACGCGCATCTAATCCCTAAAAGCGTATAACGCTTACGTTGTTCAAAAGTGTGTTTGAAATAACCGCTACTGATCTGCTGCTGATCAACACGTTGGAGCGTGACAATAAAGACTTCTCAAGAGGGGCAGTTCTCACATATGTAATTGCTTTCAAATAAGCTTAGGCAACTTTGTAGAAAATGTTTAAAACTTCAGTAGTTTAATTCCAAGTATCTGCCTATTTGTTTTATCCGGATTAATTTGCAATAAAATCTGAAAGTTGGTAAACAGCTACAATACATCGGTAGCTTGACCATCTATCACTAAGGACTGACATAAATGTGCTACGCTATTATTTCTACTTACTGATTTCGTACGGTGTCAAGCGTTAGATAATATGATGGTGATTTCACGGTATACTGCGACATGCCGATGGTGAAATTTGATATTTAGTTCCGTAAAAATGTGAAGCTGAATGATTTATCCATTGCTAAGTATATTGAGATGTGGACTTTTGTTTCGGCCCGGAAAGACGTTTACCCGAGAAGTTCAAGCGTGTTCTAGAAAACCATCAATCCAGGCTATCTTGATGTACATTTATGCAGTGACCATCCAAATATGGACAATCAGTTCTGCCGGGCTGGGATCTTTTTGAAATGACCACTTTATGTTGCAGTTCAGACACCATGTGAATACTCACGCACTCTTCTGAGGTGCAACAGCTTGGTTCAGCTAAAAAACACCAACACAGCTTCTTATATTATGGTTCAGGTAATTTGTTTACATTTAGTGTGTGATTCGAGATTGGGTCTGTAACCTTGCATTACCAGAAAAATGCCTCCTAACGCAGAAGAATAATGGCCACGGTATGAGTGTATTGTGAGAGAAGTGAATGAGTCTGAACGTTCTGACAGTGTCACAATCCTAACGATACCGTTAGTATTGTGAGTTCCCTCGATCTACGTCAAATAACCACAATCAAATTCCTCGGGGATATTGTATGGTGGTGGACAAAATTATTGCGTTGTTAACAAAACAGTACTGTATGATTAGCTTGTATGGGACAAAAAGTGTTAGAATTATCACAAATAAAAGTCTATGCACAAAATTATTCTACTCCTCAGTGTTCTATGGGCGAGACTTCAAAGATGCGTTTATTCATATTTTATAGAGTAAGTTTTATATTGCCCTTAATATTGAGAGATACTGGAATATGTACCACCTTTTGTTCGTAATATTTCGGGTGCCCATAATATTTGGATGCAACTTTTTTATAACGAACCTATTTTCTGGCCTAATTCTGATCATTCGTGTGTGTCCTTCAGCTTGTAGTGAATAGAACAATCTTGGCGTGATAGCGGTAGTCATATACTTCATATAACACCCTCGTTTCAGTTGTACTCATCTTTGACTAATCTCGATGCGCCACATATTTTACGCCTTGTAACTATGAGATTAGGGCATATGCCATCTCTTGCTACAGCTGGGTGGTTTTGTTTACTGGACATGCACGGAGGTGTTAGGTATACGTAGCCCGCTGTTTTGTTCTATGGAATGATTGGGGAAATTTGTTTATCCAGCATCAAGATACCACAATATCCATTGACATACTGAATTTTTATTTATAATTTCAAGGTTAATCAATTAATGATCTTAAGTTGCTCAAAAGCTTACCATTTCAGATAATCAGTGCATATTTAAACACTGCCAACCAACTCAGCGTAAACATGGATACACCTGAGTTCACCAAATAATTCACTAGAAGGCTACTCATTCAACTTCACATTGATCTAACATGCTGATTTACAAATGTATTCGAGTCCATACGGAGCAATGCTTATTTAAAATGCACCTTTGCGGAAATGTCATTGTTAGAAATATCTGGGTGTGAGGACAAAAGTGAGCAACGACGAAGAGTACTGCCTGTCGCGTTCAAGTATTTTGAACCAAGAACACGGATGGTTCAAGGGTTATTTATTCAAGGAACTAACACATATTTCATGCGTTTCAAAATCACCACGAACAAAAACACTCATCTGCCTACGGTACTGGTCCCAGAACGTCATGGTTGTCACAGACGCCAATGCTCAGTCCCTGTATGAACCGAGGACCATTTCATGCGATACTGCACTCCGATGTTTCTTTTATTTTTCCTGCAGCTACTTCGATGTCAAAACCTATGCTCTGGCCCCGATACTGAATAGAAGTGGTGTGAGTAGCTTGGTGTGATTGCTTCTCCTTGCTACACTAGTTGGGGGCGATTTATTGAAAGCTAAGCATCCTTTAAAATCAGAATTCAGGTAGCACCGGAACTGTTATATAGATCCCACACTAGAAACATTCTTTCGTGTATGTTTATTAGTCATGGGTATGAAATTTTTGTTCAACAGATAATTTGTTCAATACTTAAGCCCAAAATATATAGAGTGTATTCAAAAAGTGGAACGTACTTGATCAACGTGACATCCATGAACAAGAAAACTAGACGAGTAGAACCAAAGTGTTAAGCTGCCTCTAATTGTACCGACGAATGATGCAAATTCCAAGCGCATATCATTTTATCAACCAATAGACGGAACACATTTTGATCAAGCAGTACGTGTTGATTTATTATCGATAGACTAAAAGCAAGGTTGTTAAGAATAGAACAGAAAGAAGAACACATCGATGTAGATTACACACTGAAGAGAAGTGAAGAATAACAGTCAAGCAATGTGCAACTACTCATGTTTTTACATTCGGGAAGTATCCAGGTTTCTTCTCGATGTACCTATCTTTGACTTCGAAAGTGGACAAGGTATGACATGGAAGTCCTTCATGAAATCTACTTTGTGGCCGGAATTGAACAAATCCTAATATGTGGCACTCCCAGTTGGCCCATCGCCAACATTCAAAAGCCATTTTAATGTTCTACTAGTTTGTAATATCTTCTACGTTCTACATACTGCCAACAGAATTTACAGATAGAGCTGTCAGTGTTATTGGAGTTGGAGACTGTTTGAAATAAAACCGTTCTCGGAGCTTAAGTTGTGCAAGTTGTTGATCCCAACACTGGTTCAAGCGATATGCTTATTCGGCTCAATGCTGCCTTGAATGCACATTGAAACATTGAAACGGTTGATCAAAAGTTGCTCGGTTTAGAACGATTTTGGACAAAACGTATCAGGAGTTCATTCTTCAGATGTGTGGCGGATTGTATCGGATGCATTTTTATTCTAAAATAGACTATCAGTTCTGAGTTATAACGTGAAACACCTCCCACGTTCAGATGGTATAAGAGAGATTTTGGAAGCGCACTTGAGGGACAGTTCACAATCTGACTAAGGAGTCACTTTGACACCCTGTAAGACCTGCATTCAAAACCATTAAGTGATCTTTATACGCAGTTTTAACATCGGTCCAACAATGTATAACACACATCGAAAAGAGTGGTAGTTTTAAATTAAAAGAGATATGCATATGTGTAAATCATTGAATAAAACCGTAAATTGTCTGAAAAGATCAACGATTTTCAAAGCCCAACTAGTTTCTGGCCGAAATTTTAAACAACCCATTTCACTATAATCAATCTGAAACTAATCTTCTCTGTTAGTGGTTATTCTGGGTTGACCGTCTCGACGTTGATGTTTGGAATTGCCCTGTATCTCGAAATTTTTACTCATGAAAGTGCGTTAGTCCCGTCAGCATCCAACGCACAGTTGGCCAAACTTTCAGTTCACCTTTCAAGCACTAAGCCAGTAGTTAGCCAAACCTTTTTCTTGGTTGGCCATCATCGATGCAGGACAAAGATGATATGGCATGCAAACGCGAACGTGTTTTGGTCTTGCTAGACGTAGACTGGTTAGGTACTACGAAATGAAATCGATTAGAGTATGAAAAATTACATGTACGTGTACAGGGTTGACTGCGCCACTCTAAATAAACTTTGTGATAAATCTTGAAGACCAGTTAGTTACTTTCCGTATCCGGATTTTCTCTGTGGCCCTTCACCTAGGTGCACAAAATGGGTGGGGGACTTTATCAAGATTTTAGTCAGACGAACCATAAAAAAGTCAGTTGAATGACTAGTCGACAAGTGGTGTTTTCTTTTGTTCTTTTTACCATGCTCGTTTTTCGCCTGAATCGTGAATGTCGACTGTCTATGAGTTCAACTTGATTGTCGTCCATAAGCCGACAGACGACAAGTTTCGGGTCCAGTGTTAACAATGTGACTAGTCAGTGACGAACAAACCAAATAACGAATGATTGAAAGTATGATAACACCGAAAAGCTATAGCGGAAACAACTGGATGAAAAAGTGAGTGAACGATTCACAAACAAGTTAATGTACCTCAGGTTGAGGAGTGATTACGAACAAAAGGAAATATGCACCAGATATTAGAATTGGACGACGCTGGATAAATAATTCTCGCACGCGACGTAGAACAAAAACGTTGACCGTTGAAAGATCCATAAATACGCGGAGCTGAAAATTTCACCAGGCAACTAATCTAATATTGACAGCTCGAATAAATTGCTAAGAGAGAGGCGAGGCTCGGAAACTCCTATTTATTGTTCCAGTAACCAGTCGAGTTCAAAAACGATGTGTGTTCTTTCAAACAAAGATAGGGATGAAAGTAGTAAAAAGCAGAACATAAACACGCAAAAAGGCCAACCGATAACTATGACCTTGGGACCAATGACGGTTTGTTTATGCCTATCCTTAAAGTCAGTCAGTTAGATTTCTTGTGCTACTCCCTCTAGTTTGTTTTTGATGATTAAACAAGTTTTACAGATATGCGTATTCTGCCACTGGTACACACAATGAAGTCAACGTACTATGTCTGGCGGATTATATAACTGCGAATATGATCCCTATGCCAATATGCGTTAATACATCCCTTGACAACATAAGACTGGTTTTGACCAACTTCTCGTTATGACAGCGGCTGCTTGTAATATTATCATGAACTGTCCTGTTTGCATGAATGTTCCAGAAAAATACTTGAATGTGTTAAGTCCACTGTATTCCACCTTTGATAGCAACGAGAGAGTTAACACACAACTGCTTTGGGTGCTCACCACTTCTTGTGACTTTCTTCTGCAGCGTCCAATTTCTCCCTTTCGGCTTACTTTTATCAAAGAAATCATTCTCGAGGTCACAGTTGGCGAATCCTATTTACCTGGTGTTTGGTTTCTTCATTGACTTTAAGTTGACCAACATGAAGCACACAGATAATATTGTTTTGTGCTAGCTCCTTTGCCGAATACAAGTGGGCTATATTTCACATGATGACCGACTGGGCTGGGTTATAAAAAATGCGCACCCCCCCTCCTTCGTAGTGAATACAGTTGCTTCAGAGATGAGGCGCTGCCACGCTAACAGCTTCCAGTTCAGGCAACTTGAATGGGGCTTTGTGTATTTTATGTTACTTACATAACGGCATTTCCTGGGCCTGTAACTTTTATGGTGAGGCATATGGCGATGCTAGTTCCGAGGTTCGTATACCCAAGGCTTCCCCAGTCTTATATTAACGCGGATCGGGAGTCACGGTGAGAAGACGATGAATCTGCAAACGAACTTTATTTATTTATTTCCCATTTACAAACGGACTTCAACGCAACGATTAAGGACGTCAGGGAACTGGACGTGAGAGAACCTTCAGCACAACCGCACGGCAACCGCCAGAGAGGACGAATGTCGATGGAAATTCCGGTCGACCTTCAGAATTCAAACAAGCGTCATACCGGTGTTGTGATCCAAGAAGGTGGAAGGTACAAGGGTTATTTATTCGACAAAGCAGCACATGAGTTAAGCTTTTAAACAATACCAGAAACAAAACCACTCACTTGCACGCGGTTTTCGGCCCCAGACCGTCTCGGCTACCACAGACGTCGATGCTCAGTTCCTTTAGGTAGCAGGGACCATTATGGGCGATGCTGCACTCTGATGCTCCTTTCTGCATTTTTCCTGTGGCTTGTACGATGTCAAAATATATGTTCTGGTCCTACTACTGAATAGCTGCGGTATGAGTAGTACAATACGACCACTCATCTTCACTGCACTGGTTGAGCGGCGTTCCCAACGGTAGTAGCTAAAACATTGTGAATGTAGCCTATAATAGTAGGGATGGCGCGGATTTATTATACGGTTACGAGTAAAACTGCGATACGTACGCCAACACACTAACTTTAATGCTAACGGTTTGTAGTTAATTTACATTCACGAGGTAATGTGAACCAGCGCGGTGGTACTGGCAAGGCAACTCTCACGTCGCAGGGAGTTCAGGATTTCGGGGACGTCGAAGGTGATCTCATTAGAGGCATCAGAGAGAATAGCAACGACATGTTGCCGTCACCAACATGCCCCATCTGCAGCAACGAAAAGGCACTTGGTCTCCATTGAAGTGAGGGATGTATGATACTTCGGAAACGTTACCTGGTCACAGCAAATAGATAGGTGAATTTGAAGTGCCTGATCACCGTTGTCTTCATTGGTTAGCCTATACCAAGTAGGGTGATAGCGTTAGCGATGCTGCCGTTCATCATCACATACTTCCGAACTTTCAGGATATACGATCAGTTATTCGAAAAATCGGGCTACACAGACTGTGACAATTGAAACACGCGTAGTGCATGCCAGCTGAACATTTAACATATCGGGCACTATTAATTGAGAACACTAACAGCTGCGTAAGACGGCGGTAAGGTCAATCGTTGAATTAAACACGAACTGTGGAGATGTTAACTATTTCATCAAGCCAGTTGAGTTGGTATAACCTACTAGGTTGAGGGCTTTGTGATTAATTGTATGGCTGGCTGGAAACACAATCCAACAAGACAAGTTTGTATGGTCAGTGATGGGAGTGCATCCACAGTAGTTTCAGTTTTCTCCTCCACTTTTGAGTGTCTTCACATTTTGGTCTTTCCGTTAGTCCCTATTCCAGGGTATTTCACATCGTCTTTGAGATGGGCGGAAGCTCCAGTTTCATTGTCTTCTGGTCAGGCTAATGACCGTTATGAACAAACGAGTTACTGAACAAACGAAAATTTGTGGTGGACATCTGGTTCGACGTGGTAAGTTCTCCTCGGCACCGTTCACGTCGAGGAATCGAAACTACGACCAGTGTAGATCAAAAGCATCCGCTAAACCACGTGATCATGGTTCCCTGGATTGCACTATGGATGAGTGTTTGGGCCACAATCCGCAACCTATTCACGTATCGTGTTTTAGAGTCCTCGGCGTGCGTGATGCTGATGTGACACAAATAGGTCGAACCAGCTGTTCACCAGTTCATTGATGGTCATTTGAGTCAACTGTTTAAATCATCGTTATTACAATGAACTTCTCATTACACTGAATGGCTAAAAAACTTCACACATACTTTCCTTCGTTCACCCATTCGTTCTCACATAAAAGCAATTATCCTGACCAGAAGACAGTGAGGCTCAAGATTCCGCCAACTGTTTGCAAAGCCTCTTCTCATCCCCTTCTGGGGGATGGCTGTGGTTGCTTGTTCACTTGCAGGCTAATCGCAGAAAAACGGACGACCGGTCTTAGGCTACGACCGAAAGCAGGAGCAACAGCTAAGCGAAGTAGTGACGTTTGCCATAGTAAGCGCAGAAGCCCATTTCATATGACGGAAACCTCTGGACAAAATCTTTATTTTCTATTGTAACGACTGTCATTTTAACCGTTGTAGTCGTAGGAACGCCTTGCTGTTTACAACTGATTTGTGGATCTCATAAGGGAATGCGTGCTTCGTCTTGACACGCTAGTTCATTAGCACGTTAGCAAACTATGCCTTGAGCAAAGCTCGGCCAGTTTATTGATCAACACTCGGTGGTTTTCGAAATGCCTTTGAAAGAGTAATAAAAGCTTACATTCTTACCTTAGTTAAGACAGAAATGCGTCCACAGTCAATCCAAGAAAAAAATCTTTTGTAAATAGAGACACCCTGTGAGAGAGATACTGGCAAAATAAAACCACCACTTTATCGTATCTCCAGAGTAATTTTTGTGGGAGTTTTACTGTTCCCGTTTATCTCGTCCTTCACTCCACAATTTTTTCAGTTTATTATTACTATCATACACAACGCTTCAGGCGCGTTTTTTAAAAACTGGTGACACAAAGTTGGCATGTTGCAGCTTTGCAACTAATATTTTCTTATTTTTCTAGTGAAATAAAAGGAGTAACTTAATGCACTGTGTGACTTATTCGTCGAATAATAGACTTGAGCACGATTCAACTGCTGCCCCTTATTGAACCACGGACTTGCAGTTGTAAAACGAGGAGTTCTATATTTACTCTTGTTTAAAACGTGGAAGGATTTTAGGTAGTTCTGTGTTTTAGTTAGGGTTGAGAAGTTGGTGACATAAACACTATACAACTGGAATGTTACATATTAGACCATTTTTGACACCGCATTCAACTAACATCAATTTTAACTGTTCGATTTTTACAGATGATTCCGCACAAACTACAATCTATAGTAAGTCCGTGTTTCGAAGACCAATTATGACAGTAAATCTACGTTAGGTTAACGGAATGGTATAGTTATGAAATGTCCAGTGCTAAGGGACGAAGGATTTGCGGATTTGGTTGATCGCAGGTATCAAAACCTGAAGTTTTAGGACGGAGTATCTAAATAGAGAGTTTATTACGACAATTCAGAATGAAACTTATGTTTAGAAGACAGACTAGTGATTTGGGCCCAAACTATATTTTGGGATAAGTAGACCATGTGATGAAATGTCGGTTTTGGCGGATCATGGAATATCTGCACGCATAAGTTGGCAGTGAAATTAATATATGCACTTGCACAGGAGAGTCCTAAACTGGTGAATCTTAATCACTAAGTTGAGATCGATAAAAAATGTTCTTAGTAGATAGTAGATATTTGTGTAGTTGCACTCAAAATCAATCCAATTTAATAATACAGTATACACTGCCGCGTTGGACACAACTCGCTTACACAGTCTTGCACACCACCTACAATTTTCTTCGTCTTGATCAATCTCCTCGATTGATACAAATTTTGAGGGCATGCGCAACTTCGGTCAGCTCCGAAACAATTGAGCCTTAAGTAATCACAAACTAAACGCACAATTTCGCTTAATGTATCATTACTGTATGCTCGTTAGCTTACCCGATCGTAAAAAGACAACTATCCAAAACCTTTTGTCACTTACATCCTACCTACCAAATCAGAAACTACAGAAAAGAGTAAACACACTTTTTGTCATCATATCCGTTTTCATTTCATTCGATTGTCATGAAACAAAGGAATTATTTATTCACAAAATAATCCCGATGATTTTAGACTACAAAACAGTTTTCCCGACTGAAAGACATTAGTTTTCAATTGCAATTTACCATATTAATTTAGCCCTCGTCACACTTGTCTGAAGATGCATATTTGCAGTATGCACGCAAATCGAGTTTGTGTTGGAACACTAAAGATTTACAGAATGAACAAAATCATGCGATGGACTGAAAATAAAATAGTCGCGCAACGGAAGGTGTGAGGTTTGCACGACGTACGGTTCATGATGAGAAAAGTTGTACAAAATTGAGAAGCACAATTTTGTTTGCGTGTGAAACTAAATGGTGTGTAATGTTACACAAGTGAACAAATGCATTTTCTAACTGAAGCGAACTGTAATTTCAAAGCTTTTAGCGCATCGTTTGGGTTTATAAC
This sequence comes from Paragonimus heterotremus, assembly GCA_013368495.1. Taxonomy (NCBI): domain Eukaryota; kingdom Metazoa; phylum Platyhelminthes; class Trematoda; order Plagiorchiida; family Troglotrematidae; genus Paragonimus; species Paragonimus heterotremus. Next base: position 16,297 of record LUCH01001799.1, read on the forward strand.
TTTATACAGAGAAAATAAAGATCAAATACGTGTGCTTCCCAGCTTTTGTGTTAAGTTAAACAATAGAATGTTTTTATTTTACTCATAAGAGGAAAATAACGTTTTTCAGATGTGACGTAAAAAATCTGAATGGAGTAAACAGCATTGACATACAACGTGCCAACGCTGAATACTTAAACATGCTGAACCGGCATACCAGTATAACCAACAATCGCACACACACAGAGTGTGGTAGCGCGGAAAAATTAAAAGATTGAGAAAAACATAAGTATCTGATGACGTACAGACATACACAACATAGGTCGACCTTCACGTGTATCCAATATAATGGGAGATTGAGAGAATACAATGAAGTCGACCATGAACACAGTTAGACAATGAGGCCTACGTGAGGTGATTCTTCAATGTGAAGTTCCGTCTGCACAGTAGTAAGCTAATTTGATGTTCACGTTTAGGCAACTAACCACTTAAGTGATTGCTTCTAGTTAATCGGAAAAAGTCTATTGGATAGAGACCGGATGCTTCTTGTAAGATATCTGTTATCAAGTGAAAAAGGATGTAACGCTACCAGTCCCTTCACGGATAGGTTTATCATGAATCCCACGAATATTTTAGCAGACACCTTTGATTATATTTGTAGTGTTTTTCACTACTCGTGATAAACGTGCACATATTTTTAAATGCGAAGGTGTAAAGGAGGTACATGTTTGATAAAAGTATTCAGACTGGGACCCTTAAAGTATTCTTCCTGAGAGTTCTAGAACTGATTTGAGAAATTGTAGTCATGCCTTAAAAAGTTGTAGGCGAAATTAGGTTGTCTTCCACTAAGATCCTTATGTTTAGCCATATGTACATGGAGATGTTCAGTAAGTGTTCCCAACCAATTGGAAAACTTCGATATTGAAGGTGCATGACCCTAAACTTATCCAAGTGGGACGGTAAACTGGTAACCATAGGCAGGATTATTTCAGCCTATCTGTCAGCAGGTTCGTATAGAAGGAAGTGCCATCAAGCACTGCCTTATTGTTGTTTTTTTCTACTGACAGAAGGAACAGAGTTTACCACACAGTTCCAAAACAGGAGAATGTTCCCAGGTTTGAGGGCAGAGATTCAGTATTAAGATAAATAATGGATTGCAGCCATCCAATATCGGAGGTTCAAATATACCGGAACAGTATAATATTACAATCAACAAAATAAATCCCATACAAAATGATGAAAAAAGACACTCGAACCAGACCTAATCATATGGTGACTTGAAAGTGCTTTAGAGGATTTAGCAAGAGACTATGGCTTGACTTCGCACTGATGAACCATAGTTTGTTGTATTGCGTGCTAAGCAGATTTTGCCTGTGTTACATTTCTTTGTTAGTAGTCAACATTCCCCTCATCTCGCAGTTCTATACCTTAGAATCCTGTTGACTAAAATCGAAGGAAAAACTTCACCCTTGAAACGTGACAGTCTGAGGAATACTGGGGAAACTAACCCGGCTTTCACCAGTTTTCAGTATCGTACACTGAATGAAATATCGCATTTAAAGTGGGTTTAAGATGTCAGTTCTCCAGGCCATCCTGACCAAGTAGAACTTAAGCTGCAATTTTGAAGCTGTGTTCACCACTTTATCAGTCTTGTTATATCAAGCTTACGAGTAATTATAGTCTGAGATTACAACGTGCTGCTTCGATCACCCCAAAATTTTCAGTAGACTAGTGAGGAATTTTTTGTTATGGCGGACTGAATCCAAACATGTGAATCATGCGAATCACACGCCATCACGGACCCATCTGTCAACATAGCCGATATTTTAAAGGACTTCAGCTGCGCACATCCGGTGGTAAGTTTCACCTCAGAATTGAAGTCAGGTGGGTCTTCCAACTTTCTGAACATCTCTTTGAATGGGACCGTCTGAAGTTTGACGCGCTCCGTTTGTTGTAAGACTACTTAGTCGAGTCAGTACAATGATTTTTATAGTTTTACCAACATAGAATACAAACGAAACTTAGTCAACTGTTTGGCGGATAGGGCCAGAAAAATCTGCTCCTCAGATGCTTTGGAAAACGAGCTTCAGTTTGTGACACGCACTCTACAAGAGAATAGCTACCGTGATAATTTTGTGACTAAACACCTGAAAGCAATTCAAACAACAATCGAAGTTTAATGGGTTGACAAAAAGCTAATTTTCGTGCGAATGCCATACAAGGGAGCAATATTGGTTGAATCACTATCACGTCGACCTACTAATCCTCTTAATAGACCTTTCAACGCAGCCAGACTGATTGTCTAATTCACCCGTTCCCCATTAATCGCTCTAAATCTGGACTTTGAAATTCCCGCCCACAACTCATATACGGTGATTTGTTTGTCGGTGATTGTTCAGAAAACTGCGCGCGACGTACGACTTAGCACTTGTCTAGAAGAACCAGAGAACATCAACCAACATGATTCGGGATTGGAGAAATAAAATCATTCACAAATGTCATTATAGGTCACCTGACTGATAGCGATCATCAGGTCAACATAGATCCACCGTTCAGTCGTGTTGGGTTCAACCGCAACAGTCGAAATTCGTTCGCCACTACCGATGCCAGTCATGTGGTTACATAATGCAATATTGTGTGGGCAGAAAAAGTTCATTCAATCGCTTTGGTTGCCTTGGTCTCAAGTTGAATCACGCGATCTGTAACTGAGCAGTCAAAATCCAACTGATCTTCACAAACACAAAAGTGAGTTATTGTGAATGTAAATTTATTGATCCACGAACTGAAAAAATTCGTCCCCATCGTTTGCATTCCCTATTTTTTCCCACTAACCTGACATTTGCTCCTACTACCTAACCCACCTCGTTTTGTTTTATTGAACTAATGTGTCATTAAATGTCCATGGCGCGAGTGGCCATTCTGGTTCTGGTCTGCTGGCGTGACGGTTCACCTTTGACCTTGTTGGCTCTGTGGCGAAACTATTGGTTTTGCTGGAGGAGATTATCGTCGCGAACGATTAAGGTTTGCTGTTTGTAATTACTGATGCATTTCTTTAATAATACCGTAGAAATGGTTGGATCCAATCTTGTTCTCATTTTGGGGATCCGTTTTTTGGGCTACGCGTAACTCAACGATCAGACGTGAATCGTCACAGTGAATTTTGAGAAATATCAAATTATGAATGTGTCCTTTTTTATGTTGATTTGATCGTAACAGCCTGATGAGATATTGTCGAAGAATTGTCCACTACACTTCGTGTTTTATCAATCATACGTTGGTCAATTTGTCCTGCGGTCTTGCAGTTTCCAGGCCATAACGATAAAACGTCTACCTTGATATCAAACAATGATTGTATGCTGGAAGGGCCGATACTTTTTATTTACCCTTTTAACTATTGTAAATGTTTAGCCACCCGTTATTTTCAGGTTTTCTGAAAATAAATTTATAATACTGCTGATTTTTGATCTTTCTAGTGAATAAAACAATAACTTGATTCAGATTAAATGAACTCTGTTTAAAGTGCATACATTTTTGGTAAAGGTGAAGTAAAGTATCACTGCAGTAAGGATGAGCGATGGTAATATAATACTCACATGACTGCTATTCCACAGTGGGACCAGAAAATGCATTTTGACAACTAAATAGCCGCAGGTAAAATATAAAAAGAAACATCAGAGTGCAGCATCGCACAAAATAATCCTTGATACCTAAAGGAACCGATCACTGACGACTGTAGCAACCGTGACGGTCTGGGCCGAGTAGCATATAAAAATGAGTGTTTTTTGTTGTTGTCCTGTATAAGCGTTTGACCCATATGTTGCTTTCTTGAATAAATAACTCTTGTGCCATCCGCGTTCTTGGGTGACAAAACTACTGCTACTTCTTTGAGAATGTTGAAATCCTCGAGGATAAGTATCATGAGGGACTGAAAACCCCCATATTAACAGAGTGTTAGAAAAAGACAAACATGCAGTCACCGACCATCATATCATTAAAAGCACACCACCTCTACCGTCTACACTTTTACTTAACTCCGATATGTGTACATGGTTGGCAGCATCCGAGACGGATTATCCTGTCACAGTGACCGAAGCCAAAGGACGCCTGCGCTTTAAACCATCATCCCAAGTGGATTTCGCTGCGCCACGTGCGGTTCCACTCACACACCACGTATCTGGTGTAAACCCGAAGAATAGTAGGTGTGTGAGTGAGGCCTTTGTGTCCAGCTGGCCAATGCTGGTTAGCCGATTGAATGGCTAGTACGGAAAGAAAACCCTTATCTCTCGGACGATAAACAGTGAGAGAGACTGCAATGGCAAGATCTGTACCAGGGAGGAAGATGTGTGAAATGAAATACAAGAAGCATTTCAGTATACGAGTACATGCTGGTGCATTCCAGAGAAGATAAAGTTGAAAAACGAAACTCAACGTTGAACTACGAAAACATCAGACGGACGATTCATCATTCAATACACCGACAAAGCTGAAGAAAAGAATAGATAGAAGATCACAGACACCCAAGTTTCTGAAAAGAAGAGCAGATTAGTTGCAAAACGACCATGGTCTTGGTCGATGCAATCATTAACAAGAACAGAAAGGATATGTTTATATGACCTGCCTGAGCCTAGCGTACTCGTGGTCTCTTCGTTTACGGAGCACTATGAATAAACTGGTGACCTACTAATCCCAAACGGTCAGCGCATTCGCAGCTACACACATCGCAACGCCATATAGTCATGTCACCACGACCTATGGCACCGATAGTTCCTTTGCCTACCGCGTGCGTTCGTTCACGGCCGCGCAATAACTGCTCGTTGAACTCGCCGACACCCGTCCGAATTGTATTCCTCCAAGCAATCCGGTTCAACGCTAAATCTTCCCAACATCCAAAATCAATTTTACAACGTGAAAGACTTACCGTGCACAGCATCTTGGTATATCAGCTTTGGACCATCAGGACTTCGCTTACCTGATCTCAGTTGTCCATACACCACCTGCTTCGGAATACGGTCATCGTCCATCCGACGAACGTGACTCAGTCAACGAAGCTGATTCAACGTCAGCAAGGCTTCCATCCCGTTCATGTCCGCTCGCCGCAGTACCTCAGTGTTCGGAACCATGTCCGACCACCGAATGCCCAAGATGCGTCTTAAACATTGCGAATGAAAGTGCTGAAATAGCGCATGTCCACGTTTCACTGCAGTACGGCAGTATAGACAGCACAATTGAGCGGTAGACAAAGAGCTTAGTGCTCGGCTTCAGGCTGTGGTTCTTCCAAACACTTCTTTCAAGACGTCCGAAAGCAGTACTAGCTTTTGCCACACGAGCTCTCAACTCGCGGTCCACGGACAGATTAGTGGACAGACTGCTACCCAAGTAGCAGAAATCTGTGCAGATGCCGATAACATCTCCACTGATGCGAACTCGGGGTGAGGGTGCACAGATAGCACCTCCGCCCGGAGAAGGCTGTAAGAAAAAAATGTCTTACCTATGTTGATATCCAGTCCAAACTTGGATGCCGCGGTCGCGAAAGCCGTGGCCAATCGCTGTAGTTCGTCCTCGCTATGTGCGAACAGCGTGCTGTCATCTGCGAGCAGAGGCATGCGCACCAGTGAGGTATGTAACCGGTTGGAGCGCCGAAGCGCCGAATATTAAGCAGGCGCCCATCCGTCCGGTACTCTACCTCAACGCCGTCCTCCCCAGAATCCTGAGAAGCAACCGTTAGCATGGCAATCAAATATAAGCTAAATAGGGATGGAGCCAGGACACAACCTTGTTTCACGCCAGTGACGATGTCAAAATCATCAGAGGTCGATCCACACGATCGCACCTTCGCTCTCATGTCCACATGCATCAATCTAATCAAACTGACGAACTTACCTGGACATCAAAACTTACCAAGCATCGTCCACGATTCACGGAATCGAACGCCTTGATGAAGTTTCCAAAGAGGGCAAACAGAGGCTGGTTCCGTTCTCCGCACTTCTGTTGAAGCTGTCGAACAGCGAACACTAGATCGTTCATACTCCGATTCGCCCGGAATCCGCATTCCTCCTCAAGAACATCGGCCTCTAAGACGTCCGTATTCAGCATTACCTCCTGCTCCCAGATGGAGTGAACCAGCTGGAGCAGTTCACGTCCCATCCCCGAGCCGCCATTCTTCAGGATTTTGCCTGGCAATCCATCTTCACCTGCAGCCTTACCATTGCGAAGTTGACCAAACGCTCTCTGCAATTCTAGTAAATCAAGAGCGAGAGCAAGTAAAGGCTCTATGACCTGTTGCTGCAGGCTGTTCACGGTTACCCAATCAATGGTAGCAGGACGATTCCGTAGGCTAACAAAGTGTTTGCTCCAGACTTCCATGCTATCCTTCGGCCAGGTGCACGAATAGCCGGTGTCCACGTCTACCAGTGCTTCAGTAGACTGGATAGATGGGCTGAATATCGCTTTGAGCGAATCGTAGAACTCCTTATTCTGTCGAGGATCTGCTGAACCCTGCATCTACTCACCCTGCCTCATCCACCAGTTATCCTTGATTCCGCGAAGTAGTTCGGCGAGTTGCCAGGCTACACTGTGGAGGCAGCAAACGCAGCATTCTTCTCTCATACCAGTTCGGCGATAACGGCATTGTTGTCGTCGAACTACTCCAGATGTTCTTGGAGTTTGAGACCAAAGGTCTCGGTGGCTGCCGTCGTGATCCGTTCCTTGATGAACTGCCACATACCTTCAGGGGTAGTGGACACAGGAGCGTCGTGCAGACGAGCGGCAATCGCACACTTAAAAGCGGTCGTCGTCTCGCAACAGCATCAACCATCCAGGACAGGCTCCACAGTCACAACTCAAAACATTCACATAGAGATAATACTGCACAAACAAACCAACCGCACATACTGCACAGACAAACCAATCACCTACAGAGAACCATATCAGGCAAAAAAGAAAATAACCAACCGAACTGAAACACAACAGACTGACACCATACACAACGGCCACTTCACAACGTATGCATCTGCCTTTGGTCTGGGTGCTCTACTTCGACAAATCTGACATGGTTGAACCTGCGACAACGGAGGTCGCAGTCAGTAAAATCCGCCATAGCAAAACAGCATACAAACCTGACCACCACGTCATGGTAGAAAAAGGGCCATTTCGGATAATTGAGTGAATGAACTACTCGTCCCACGACCATAACGCGATGTAAGACTGTTCTGAATCCATAATCGTTTTGTGAGCTCTTCACAACCACCTTCCAATTACTACTTACTAGTGCTAAGGAGTTTCATTTCAACTTCCAATACACATTTTCAAACAACCACAGTGCTGTCGATTCCGTTGTTGTAAAAGGAGTGAACTAAAGCAGTAACTGTACATTATGATACACTCCTTACTCTAGTTCACTTAAATACATGCTACTAGGACGATTAAGCATAGCCCACGCAAAGCTGTTAACAGTAAGCCGTTAAATTTTAGCTTAGATTTTTCAGTGTACACTACTGTTTATTCAGTCATCCTTATTTACTGTGTCCATTCAGGGCACAGTAAAGGCGTAAAAATCAACCGACCATCCACACGGAAGTAATATACATGAGCATTCAGGAAGTACTCAATGCTGTATATGTTTAAACGCTAAACATGTTTCTCGGTTTGTATATAATGAGTTCGCAAATGCCAACAAACACATGCACATGACTTTATACCACTAATTAGTGCTTTTAATATGTAAACACATCCCCGTTAGCATAGTTTACTGTTCACCTGTTTGTTAAACGAGAGGTCCAATTTAACAAATATGAACCAAGTAGTATTTTGTCGCGTGACTAGATTCAATTAGTTCATACTGGAGTGGAATTGTATGGCTAACACGATATGTTTATCTCATAGTCCATATACACTGAGGAATTAGGCTGAAATTAGCGTGCATTATTTCATAAACGTACAATCTACAAAATCACATGCACACTCTCAAACCTAGCACTAGTCTCTATGTTGCTATGCTTGGTTGCCGAGAGAAGGGGAACAATAACTGATTGGCATCACAACTGGACTCATGGTTGTCATCAGTAGTGAGCTGGGTAAAGCATTTCAATAGTGCGTGACACACATGGTCATCTTACGGGTGCTGCTTGCTTGTACTGTGTTTACTTGTGCCTATGCGTTTGTTTACCTTTGTATCTGTTTGTTTGTAATGTCCAGGTAAGAAGAAAGTTTTGTAAATAGAAGAAGATACGTGGTGGAACATTTTAAAAGAGAGTGAATTATTTCCGCGAAATCACACGAATGCACACTAGAGATTTTACACAAGGGAAGTAAGCTATTATATACTCAGTCAAAGCAGCTCGCCAGATATTCATTCAATCACTCAGTTTTCAAGCTAAGCTCAGGAAGTAGCTTTGAATGTAAAATTGTCATTCTGGTGGAACAAGTGGTTGGAAATATTGTGATACTCAGTAACAGTTGCGTAACCTGTCTGTCTGTATTTGGTGTGAGTCAATTTGAACAGTGATGACGCACAGCACGTTTGATGGAATGCTGGCAAGCCACTAGAACTTACCGTGTATTAGCTTCTGCCTTACACGGCCAGTCCCCAAACACAGCACTCTTCATTCGGAATCATGCTGCTGAATCCTCATTAGTTTAAATTATGAAAATACTGGCTCTGAGAAGGACAACCCTCGAAAACAGTCAACGGATAAAACGAATGCTGACAACCTAAGACACCAGTAGAATGAACACTATGGAGATAATGCCTGTAAATTGATTCATTCTGGTTTGTTCATTTCACGACATTTCATCCGGGGACTATAAACTTCGAAACCATTCCTGCTATAAGGAATTTTCCCCGGCGAAGTTTGTTTCGTTACTAACCATCTTAAAACAAAATTCATTACTGCTTATGTATAAAGCAAGCACTTGCAAACTACCTGAGCTTTGACTGGAATCAAACCGGCGACTGTAACAACGAGCAGCCTACCATTTGAGCAACAAAGTCACGTTAGAAGCCTAGGAATTCCAAAGTTGGACTCAACTGTCAATCTGTCCTACAGCGTCACACGAAATTCATTGAGTGTGTAGAAGGATGGTTGTATTAAAATATGTAATTGCATTCTGAAAAAGATTAGTATCGCTGAATGAAACAATTCGACTCGTGTGCAGAATTATCTATCCAAAAATAGAACACTTGCTTCCTGTTTGATAGACATTTTCTGTGTTGCTTCATATATTAACTTCAGTACTTAAATGGGACCTGGACATTGGGATACTTGCATGAAACGCAAGTTTGATTGTATTCACAAGAAGTAATACAAATGCACTTTATCGTACACTCTGTGGTTTGATTGAATGAAATACTGTAATGGAAAGTTCTTGCTTGCATGTATGATCCATGTTGTTTTAAATAGATCTCTTAAATCTTCGCAGACGACCACCTTCTCCGATTGAACAATCAGAAGATGAGTTGGCGGAGATGAGTGGGCTGTAATGAGTTGTTATGGATCCTTGCCAAGTAACCGCACCTTAATGGCCTATATAAACTGTTCCGGTCCACTTTATTCCGGAGAGACAAGTTGAACTTTGTGCTCTGTTCACACCAGCTGTGATCACCGCTCATTTTAACCACTTCCTATGTAACTGTTCCCCTTATTACAAACCAATGTGATCGCGGGAGTCGGGGGATCTAACACGGTAAAGCCAATTTTGGGAAACACAACGATGCCCTGTAAGTTTAAAACAATGACTTCCGTAATGCAGACAATTACAGAAAGCTACCAAAAATTGCAGAAAGCTTGAACTCCATTAAAACCAGACACATACCATGATCAAGAAGGAAATAAAAATAAGCCACTTTTTAGAAGATGACACAAAAAGGGAGATTTATAAAACTTTCTAGAAGTCAATTCAACGGTATTTTTTACATATCCTAAGTGGCAAGTTCTCGGCTTTTTTAATAGAATGTATCTACAACCATTGAACCGTTTAGAAGAGGAGGCATCCAGGCTCACCGTTTGTCTGAGGTGCCTCAGTTTTCAGAACAGTAATGAACATCAAACGCTAATCCAGACAACGCATGTACTTATGCGGTTAGACCAATGAAGTTATGACTGTAATACTGGCTGAAAAAATCAGTGACGAAAATCTCTGTATGCGGATGACGTCAGGGATGACGTTGGAGTAAAACAGGTTTCCCACTTCATGAATTTCAGAAAACAAGCCAAGTAATAAAACAGAGGCAAGTTTTCTAAAAGGCGACTTCGGTGACGCCAAGCTATATTGATACCATCGGAAAATTACTCACGTTAGTCGGTTTGGAATCGCAAATTTTCCTTCACTCAAACCAAAATCTACGGTTGAAAGTTGCAAATATGAAGGCATGAATAGACGTTAAAACTTTCCAGTTTTTATTATGGAATGCAAACGATGAATGCAATAGCCAACAACGTAAAAATGCTTCATATACTGAATGGTTGCAACACCCATGGAGAGGTTGCATTGGAAGCATGAAAACTACAATCTTACCTGCAGATTCACCTGGCAGACTTTAATCTTTAAATACAAGATTAATGGAATATTTCAATGTATTATGCACGAAAGACACTTTTGCGCTACATCGCTCCATCAAACAAGTGTTGTGTTCAGTACACGTTGATTTCGTGGACTAATAAATTTAATGTTTTTAAACTCTTCTGCAAATACTAGATAATGCGGGCACAGCAAGTTAACACACAAAAACCTAGAAAACCATGCATTCATGCGTCTTCACCTGCGAACTCTGACCAATGTGCCATATTCACTTCAAGTTAGTCGAGACTAGACACATTTGTGAACCGTGTTAAGATCGTCACTTTCACTGTCATATCGATGAATAAGTTTGGAACTTTCATCAAAAAAAATGCGGTACATTATATACGTTTTCTAACCAGCACTGATGCAGAAGTCGAACAGGTCAATTAGTTATGAATATGTGTCAGGTTAATTCACACCGGTATCGCGAAATGATGAACACTTTCATTTTTTTCACAAAGATTCACTAACATTTTTAACTGAACGCAAAAATGTACACACTAACCACTGTGATAACGTATTCACGGACTGCATCAAACACAGCTGCAGAGAGAAGTCTAATCTGAAATGCCATCTTAAACAACAGATGTGTGCACTGGGTCTTCTTGTGTCTTCCGATCGTTGCTGCATTTTTTTCATTGTCAAAGTTAACATATACCTCATAGTAAAAAGGTTCGGACTTTAGGTCTAGGAAATGAACCACAGACTAAATTATACAACGCGTTTTCGTTTAACGTAGATCTATCAATAAATTTTCATTCAGCAAGCTAGTGTCATAGTTCTATGTGTATCTACAATTTAAACTGACGGATTTCTTAAACTAACAACTATAAATTTCGAAGTAAACCGTATCACATTCGCACTGTTCACAGAGTTATGCATATTACATCTATTATAAGGAGGGGAATCTTCCACGTTCAGGCATTTGATATTTCCTCGTCACGGTCCCTTGTAGTGGGAGACTATTGAACAGCCCAGATTGTGACTATCCTTTGTAATTTCAATTTTTATAAATATCCTGGTAACCGTAAATAAATTGGTGCTAATCATTTTTGTTTACATATTTACATGTCTGCTTGCTACTGGAAGTGGGGATTCGAAATCAAACTAATTTCGTTCATGTTGACAACACTAATATTCAGCTAGGATTAACCTTGTCAAGATCACTGTTGTCAACTTGTGGATCAATGTTCTGATCATCTTGGTATCGCTTGCTTTAAATCAGTCACATCAACTCTGTAGTCACTATACTCGAGAGCGTTTAGCAAATCCCTAACTTGGCTGTTCTATATGTGTTGAGTTTACCAGTGTTGAACCCACAGCAAGACAAAATTAAACCACATTCTATAGTGTAACTTTTTTATAAACCAACTTCGGGCAATAAAACGAACAGTGACGAATCTATTGTCTAGGCACCTATTATTTGCCACAAATGCACTGTAACTTCGTGTTTGTGCGCAAGCTCCTATGCTTTGATTGTCAAGCCAACTTGCGCTGAACAACACTCATTCTTCCATTTATCGACCTACCGTCAAATCAGCGCATGGCTATCACCGCTGCATTTCGTTTGGACTCATATCCCGAGCACTATAAACAGATGAGCAAAAAGTGAACGACACTCATTTAATAAATCATCTGTGAAAAGATAGTGTTCCTGTCGTGAGGCGTCCTGATCCCACATCAGAACAGTGTCCACTCTAAATATCCAGTCTCTCAGGCCGGACATTATTAATAGCAAACGCACTGAGTACTTCTGGGTTAGTCAATTGATTGTGAGATTCAGGTGAGCCAACCCATTATTTGAAGTCGATGTTGCAACGCCTCATGCACAAATTGAATCACCGCCACCACGCACTCAGGGAACGCCCACGCGATTGTTGAAGTATAGATGATGAAGCGGTTACAAGAATGTGAAGCAGTCAAACGTGTAAAAGTGTATATGGACTCGGAATTATTACCGAGGTCTGATCAAGTCTGTTTAAACTGATAAACCCCTTTGAAGGGAACTGCACCGTTGAGTGACTATATCTCTTAGATTTTTGTGACTGCTGAATAATCATCGTTCGATGAGGAAGAACTACCAAGTTTGGTAAACAGTAGTGGTATTACATGCCCGTGTAACTGAAATTTAAAGGCCAAGTTAATGAGGGTGACAGAAGAAGGTTAATATTTTTGCGTAAGTGCACGCAAATTGGATATAGCACCGCTTGCCTATGAGCGTTAACTATCTGGAGTGTCTTCGGTACATACAACGACTTCATCATGTAAGTCAATATGTCCAGCTTTTCTAATTACAAACAAAATCTTTGATACTTTCAAAGCGTTCGTATTTGCTGGAGATCATTCCCGAACAGCACTGCAGGTGTTTGGTAGAGATTGCTTTGACGCACTTTAAAAGAGGTCATTAAACAGAGATTACATTAAATTCACTAGTCGGTTGTACATCATGTAACACCTTCCCAAAACGAAGATTGCTCACTATTTGATTTGTGTACCGGGTTTTCCCGCTTTGATGTAAACGCGTAAACCAGCTGGATTTCGTCAACCAGGTCTGCCATAGTGTTTCTTTCTAGAAAAACATCAATCTGGTTCGGACTCCAAGGAGCAATTCTCGAACAGAAGTGTTTCCTCTCGGAGGTTTTAACTTAGGACGACTATCCTATATTGTTTGTTTCTTGCTCAATATTTTGCTTCGGGTTCATTCCGCTATGACCATGAAAAGCACGTCTTTGAAAATATGATCGCTGTATGTATTACGTTTATGTAAATGTGATGATTCTACTCTCAGAAGATTTAACAGACAATATAAGAGAGAGCTTCAAAATCCTCATACACTTAAGACCGATAATGAACGGACCAGAATTAATAACAAAAAATGAATATGAATAAATTGATGACTGCACATCTGTGAGTGTAAGTTCACAATCGCCGAAAATAGGTAAAACATGTCCAGTAATACCCTTAGCATACATGCTGACAAATTTCAAGATAATAGTAGGTTCCAGCTGCTTCATGCGAGCGACAGAAATAAAAGATTCAATATTACTGGTGTCAACGATGAAGGAATGTGGAGGACCACCGTTACCAGTAAACGACTGCGTTATATAGTGCGTAGGATCGAGAGAATTGGTATAAATCACAGTAAGAACAATGGGTTGAAAATCAGAATTCAAGTTATCATCGTTACAACTGGAATGTATAAAAGAGGACTTTGAATTACGACAAATGGACCGAATGTGGTTGCAACCATATGACTTACAGTCGTTCTACTGACTGGTAACATTTGGATAATGTGTAGGGCGATTATCATCAATTGCATTTCCAGTATTTACTTTTTCAGACAGCCGCCTATGCTGACCTTCTGATCGTCTCACGTTGTTGTTGTATAAAACCATCAGTTCACCTTTTACATCAGCATTGACATCCTGATTTCCTGTTCTCATGAGCGTATGAAATTTAGCTCGTTCGGTGGCTTCAAAGTTCACAGGTTGAACATGTGAAAGCAGCAGTTTCTTCAAGGATTCGTAAGGAAGAGAAATCGGTGAATCAGGAAATGCTAAGTTTTTCACCAATCCATACACATCCTTGCCAATTACGGTGAGGAAATGAGCGGCTTTCTTTTCCGCTTTCATCTCTGCTTGTGAGACACCATTTTTCGAAGCGTTCGAAATAGTCCTCGAATTCTGTCGACGAATCATGAATATTAAAAATTTCAAGTGGGCAGGAACCCATTGTGGAAATATATAGGTCCGCGACGCCACTTGTGATGATTCCAGGAATACAGAACTGAAGTAGTTGAATTAGCTCAACCCCAGAGCTAGCTTCGACGCAATAGTAATAACAACCGAACTAGGCAAAGCCAGTAATTTATCCGTCGAGCGCAATTGTACAAGTTATTGTCAGCAATGTAATAAAACAACAGTAATGAGAAATAGGTTTACTGTCAATCACCACAGTAAACTTTTGGCTCAGAATGTATGTCATAGTAACCGACTGACAACGTGAACCTTAATCCATTCAGATTTACATCATCTACACCATATGTACATGTTCGATGTGAGTGTTCTAACTACGTGATATATCTGACATTCTACAATACACATGTTTGGACTAGTTTATGTGAACTACAGAAGAAAATCCAATGTTCTTATTATTTTGACCGGATCGGATTATGAAGTTTAAATAACGGGTGTGAACACGAGAACATAAGTGATTTCAGATACACAGCTAATTTGCACTCAGTACACATGATAGAGCTTTTCGTATCATTTTTGTGTTGTAAATCAATTTACCTGGTTAATTTTGTAAGGATTCACGATGCTCACCCCAACAGCAGACACCCTACAGCCGCATTATTTTTGAACCCAACAGAATGAGATTGTTTGAATATTTTTTGAACCGGAAACTCCATAATGGTAACAGAAGATACTATATCTTTATGGTTGGTTTATCTTAAAAAAAGAGAACATAGTCGAGGTTAGTGTAGCCCTCACTGAATTACCAGCTTTGAACTGGCTGTGACCAAAAACGCGCGGAATAATGCGAAAAGGACGAATTACAATCATTTCATTCGTTCGCATCAAAAACTCTGCTTATTAGACCGACACTTCGGTGGTCCAATATCCCAGGTTCCTAACCTTTCTTGGGCTGTCTCCGTATGCTAAACCAAAACGAAAGTGGTTGTCTAATGTTTGTCTAAGGATAAACAGCGTGAATGGTGATTACCTTTTCGTGCCCTTTGGGTCGCAATTACTGCAAATGCTAGTAATCTGAAGTAGACCGTAGCTGCGTATATTAACAACGTGCTAGCGAGTCACGAGACTATATGGTTGATATATGTCTGAAATTGTGAAACAGAGAGCTGACTGACTGACGTCGATGAAAGATATGTCAAATCTACCCCTTAAGTCAAAGCAACTAAAACTATGTATGATGAATGTGATAAACAATGCATGCAGTATACTTCCCATTTGTGATTTTTTCTGAATATCTACCCTCAGTTTACTCTTTGCTCAGATGTTGGGTGATTAATAAATTCTCAGCTCAAAAAGTGTGAATACTAAAACAAATTTCATAACTAACATCAAGAGGACAGTCACGAGCAAGTAGTCCAACGTGCTCGAAATCCCATCTTTGCTTAAATTAATTAGGACCGGCTCAAATTTCTTCGATATTGTAGCAAACAGAGAGAGGTGACAGTTTAGTGTAAGCTAGATGTTGGACAAAAGATATTTCTGCAAAACAGCAATTATACTAACACTCAAATCTAATGATATGAACAATCATTCATGTGTGAATTGGCTTTGTTTTTTAAACAACAGCTGGGAAAATCCAACAAGTACCAACTCTAACAGTTCGACGCCAAATTCAATGGTTCATAAGGTGACAAATTATGAAGTCAGACAGTTTTTCATTGTTCTTTGTCCATATTTCATTATGAATCATTTTTTTCCTGAAAAGCCAATCTGTAGATCTGGAAAGTGCACGGTCATTAGCCACATAAAGATGAACATGTACCCGCTACGTTTGCCACAGCTTTGTGCAAGACATTTACAATGGAACGGCAAACAAACACTAGAACATTGGAGATCTATGCTTATCGAGGGAAAAAAAACTTCTCGGAAGAACATGAGTAACATTTAGCTCACTAGGTAGAAGAAGATATCGTGATGGAATAATTATTTGCAGCGAATACTCACGAAATTTCATCAAGCAGAACCTGCAGATACACGGAAAAAAATTCAAGATCTACAGAACGGTCGCTCAGCCGGCGTTCCCTACCATACACTGAAAACATCCTGAGTGCAAGATTTGACGAACATAAGGCCTCATGTTACCGTAGTAATCAGGCGCAGCTTCAAATAGAATGTTGTTAAGACTACAGGAACGATGTAAAATCACTGGTGAAACAAGCCTACCGTATAAAATCAATTACAAAGGCGGTCAAACGGAGGGAAAATAATTTGCACAACTACCCGGACATGAATGAGCTATCAAGAGTGTGACCAATTTCATATCGACAAGGATAAAACTACACGCACGTTCAACATAACTGTTATAGAATTCCTTAGTCAGGCAAACACTGTGCATGCAAGAAAAGTTCTTAACACCTGGCAGTTAACAACCGGTTCTATATGCATGACAAAGTTTGCAATTCTACAATCGAGTAAGGCAGCAAGATCTTAAGAGACAAAAAGGAGGACATCAGCAACAGAAAACGGACTGAAATGACGTGAACACATCGGATAACTAGATAAGTAAAACTGGACCCTATAGAACTTTGAAACATTGAGTTTCTTTTATCCAGTTCACTGAGACGGCAAGACGATATACATTGCGAGATACAAGTATTTCGTTTATTTTCAACAGTCGATTACATGAAACATTCAGTCATATAGATTAAGGGCTTAGCGACAACACAATGAAATAACGAACATCACATGCGAGCAATAAGGGTTCACTGCCACGGTAACGACATTGATTGCGTCAGCAACTTTTGCCAACAAAGGGCCTGTGTGTGACGCTTGATAAACATTGTCTCGCAAAACGCCAAAAGCCTAGGGTTGCAATTGCGCAATAGGATCATGAACGAAGTGACGGGACCAACTACATGACGTGCAATTAGGTGGTTCGCGATCGAAGACGCCGGGTTTCTGTTCAGGTGTTGGTATACTGACCCAAGTTGAACGATTGTTTGCTCCAGTCACTTTGGGATGTGCTCCGCCTTTCTTTGTCGCAAGTTTCGGTCCTTTCTTTCAATGTATGAATCACCGCAACTGCAAGTGAACTGGTAGATAATATGAGAGGCAGAGTTTTCCGAGAAAGAACGATCAGGGCAGTGGATACTCATCCTGCGGGTGGAGAGCAACGGGAGCAATCTCGCTGCGGGGTATGTGCGCTCAATGGCTGACTTCAACTTTCGACTTACGTTGGTAATATTGTGGTCATCTGTGTAAGGAAGGGTGATGAAAACCTGCTTCTTCTACACTGATTGTAGCTGAGAGCTAGCCACTCGTTCCTCGAAATGAATTTCAGTAAATTTGGCCAGATATCCATTCGCAAGCGGAACACTCTTCAAGAGCTCTTTTTACAAACTTTAGGCGGTCGGCTGTGCAGAGTTTCCTCGTTCAGTGAAAAATAGATCACACTGAACTACATTTGTGAGCCACAGAAGTAAATAAAAAGAATTGTAGGTACTGCCAACTCCATGTGGTTTTTTGACAAACAGACCTACTAAGTGTACCGTCTAAATGCCTAGAAATAAGGACGTCTAAGAATGATAGTGAGTTATCTGGCTCTTCTTCATGAGTAACATGGAGATTTTGATTAGTGGAATTAAACTGATGTAAAAGAGTGATAAATGGTCAAAATCGGTGAACAGTAGTGTTAACGACGTAACGCTTATAAAGCAAAGAACGGTCAATTTAATCAAATAGTCCATCTTCGACCATTCCAAGAAAATTATCAGCCAATGTTGAGCCTAACGGTGGGTCCACTGCCACATCATCAACTTGTTTATAAGCACATCCATCGAATTCAAATCGAATGTTTTCCGTACAGATAAGAATCAATTCTTTAAGGTAGTCAACAGGAATAGATAAGTAAGTATTATGAATCAAAATAAAATTGCGTAGGTAATCAACTGTTTCATGTAGTGCAAAGTTTGTGATAATGAGTCAGCATGATTGTATTTATCTTTATACTTGGGAACCAGTGGTCAAAACGGAGTACAAGTGAAGTGAAAAGGAGTCATCGTTATCTGACTTCAATGTCAAACTAGGCATGTGAATGCAGGAGAAAACTGCCTTGTCAAAGATCCATCCATAACTGTGAGTATACTGTGTTGATGACAAACTGATAATACTCATACATCAGTTATAGGACACAAACAAGTTACTCTGTGATACAATTACCGCATCTAACTTATATTTATGGAGGAGAAACAGGGTCAAACTGTCTTTCTTGTGTGCTACAGTTAGACACCTATTTTATATAGCACTAGAGATATTAGATTACTAAAAGATAAACTCATGAATCAACCAAGAAAAATTCACAGCAACCATCTAAACTGTCCTAAAATCAGCTGTATCCGAAAAATGTTTACAAGTGTAGAGAGCTATTTCAATATTGTGAATTCCAGTACTTTGGAAGGAAAGCTTACTGCTAATAGTTATTCTCAACAAATATGTATTGAGAAGAGACCCATTTGCGAAAAATCTGGACTCCGGCTGGATTCGAATCAACGACAGAAACATCATGCCCAAAAGCGGCAAGCGCTCTACCAGCTGAGCTACGAAGCTGTGCCAGAAGCACAGAAGTTTCACATTTGTACCTAGTTACCCATCCAACCAACTATATCATATAGAATCCACCAAATAATCCAGCCGAGTGACTGCCCAAGCAGGATTTCTTGATCAGTTCAAGCTGGAATCCACCAACACCACCGATGAGCATTGACAGTGAATTACTGAGCTTCTGGCGTGGTTTCGTAGCTGAGCTGGTAGAGCGCTTGCCGCGTTTGGGCATGGTGTTTCTGTCACCAATTCGAATCCAGCCGAAGTCCAAATTTTTCGCAAATAGATCTCTTCTAAATTATCAGATATGCCAAACTACTTATCAAAAACATGTATTGATATTTCCCAACAGAAGGAGACACAAATCCACTGCGTTAACTGACAAAATTGACTGCTTATCAAACGTGTACAAAAAAGTGAGAAACTTCTAAAAAAAATGCATTTTCAACACTCAATCCCCCTGTGTCGTATCAAAACCATTAGGAAAACAGACAGATCAATTGTGTCGATATAAGAAACGGATGCATGCCTAATAGAATGCGATATCTGTGAAACTTAATTTATCGGCCAAGCCAGATGAAGTCTATTTTCGGGACCGCATGTCTGCAAACATTTCGTCAAAAAGTACAAAATATCTTCGTTGACTTCTGTCCTTGAACATGAAGGCGGATACACATTAACTCTACAATGTCTAGTGACCACTGCTTCAAGTAAACAGATGTCTGGACAACGTGTCTGACATCTCTTTATGTGCACTGACTTCTGTTGACATGCTGTCAATAGGTCTCTATCATGCATTGGTACTAACAGATCTGCTATCTTGGTGCAGTAGTCAAATTCGTATGTTATGCTGATTGAGAATAAAGTCCTTCCAGGTTTAACCGTGTCAACTATTCCAGTTATCCTAAATCGCCACGAGTGATTTAACATTTCACGTGGGGTCCCACTAGCCAACTTAAAATCTGACTATAGAAACAGGACGCCGTCTTTCGGCACATGGATTATGAATATGCCGTAGATTTGACGTAGTATCCGAATGCCGGAATACCACATCCCATTAGTTTGGATTGAACTGGACGGTATGACATTTGTGTTGCTGCTTCGAGTGAGACAAAGCATTCAGACAAAGATAAACTCCGGAAAGTGAACGCTGGTTACATCTTCTACTGGATCGGCCATACAACAGAATGTGTGCACGGGCACAGTGTCTGCTTCACAGCTCCTGGTTGCAACAGTTTTCTCATGACAGACGAACCACATGACAGCTGTCCTCTAATCATGTTCATGGGCCTGCAACTCGACTGAGGTGAGTGTGTCACTTTACTGAGTGTTCATGGTCCGACTACTCGTTCAGTTGTTTGCACAGACGACAGACTTTATCATCAGCTCTTTTCCATAATTTGTTTGACAGCAATGGATGAGCGAATGTTTGTTCTGGGCTGGATGCGACCACATGACCTGGCCGGGGGTTCTCAGATTTGAAGGCCCCGGTAAAGTCATTTGGAATGGTAGCCACCTTTCCACTTATGAGTTATCCAGCAGTTTATCACCACATACGCCCTTTTCCAGTTGAGTGCAACAGATATCATGATGAGGATGCACCCATGAAGCGGTCGTCACCATTCGATCGAGTACACGATTGTAGTACAGCTGCACGTTCGCGAAGTACGAATGAGGTTCGAGCTGAATGTAGAGCGAAGCGTAAGCTGGCCAGGACTAATTCGCCTACCCATATTTGCACCCCCGTTTATTGTCAGTAATGAAGGCCGGATGTTAGGCGACTGGACAACTCAGAGATTAAGACCGTGTCTTAGCATGTAATCGCTGTTGGTCTCTACGACACTTCCATATCCACTACCACAGACGATACGTGGTAACATCTTACAGAGCAGATCGCAGTAGCGGCCATTGAAACACTCGTTTTAAAGGCCAAGAAACGCATGAATTAATCTGGCGATAACGACTCATTCATTGCAATTCCGATAAGATGGAGGAACAAAGCATTTGCTGTTTCTGTTGTGGACTCGTGTAATGAGGACAAGAAAAAGACATCCCGTGGCGCTCCCCTGGAATCTTTCTGAGGGGCTTCGGATAAGCAACGACAACTGGTAAAAAACGGTGTGATTTAATGCAAACTTATGTTGAAGGTTGACAACAGTTTGTTTAAGGCGGCGCTTTTGCTGGTCCCGTCAGTCTCCTAATCCATCAGTGCACGAGGGCCCCTGACCAGGTTATGGAGAACTGGCACGATTGTTTTAGCTGCACATTGAATCAGATCTCCACCAATGGCTGGATGACAATGAGTCACTTGTCACAAATAGCCACCATGAAGACGCTCGCTTCTTTTTGAACCTGGTAAAAGTTTAGACGACCATCTGTTAGCTGCGGCATGGAAAGTCTGTAGGTGTAGATCGGAGTCCCGGTAAAATTTTGAGGTGTAGTTAACAAACGACGATAAACACCCTCTTCGTGAAGTTCATCGGGACTTTTGATCTTGTGAAGTACGAGACATTACGGAAGGTACTGGGTAAGTTTAGATGTCCTGATAAGTTTTTCAATAAGAATAAAATGTCACAAGCAGGCGTGAAGGCAAAAATGTAAGCATGTTGGTCTGTCTGTGACGGCTTACAATTTGTCATTGGTATAAGACATGGTTGCTCACTAACCGCAAAACCCAAAATGTTGGTCTGTGGCACGAACAGCTGCATATCAGAACTCAAAAGACTGCTTTCAAACAGAATGTCGCTCAGATGGTCACCTGCCGAATATTCAGCGTTTCCCCACTGCAGCCTGTTGAGTAACCCAACCATCAACATATTGTTGTTTGCAATTGGTAGTGTGTTGTTTAATGGAAACACAATCGATTCACTGCTGAAGGTTTCAATTCAGGTATGTTTCCCAGGACCACTTGAAATCTCAGACTCCTAATATTACAGCTGTTTTTGCACAAGGTGAAAGAATTGCAATGAAGGACCATGTTTTTTGTGACCGCAGTAGCCAAGTTTGGGTAAGATATCAACGCATATGAAACGTTTTAGTCACTTCTGCCTTCTTCAATAAGTGATGTTCTGTGTGAACTTAGAATTCGCATTACATACGATATTGTGGATAGCTGCGCAGACTTATCTTACTTGTGTACCTATCTGTCAACAGCCAAATCTTGGTCTGCTTTCGGACTTTGCAAAAGATGCGGCAAGAGTAACCACAGCCCGAAGATGAAAACCAAGCTGTTGGTCTTGCCCGAACGGGTGCTGTCCCCACCACAGCATAGTGATGAATCCATGACAGGTTCATAAGCTTAATTTCCGGTATTCGGGGTTCCTTTATCTTCACAGTCTAAGGTGCACTTTTGGTAATCGGCTGTTGGACAACATTCAGAAATGTGAGTAATTTCGCTAGTAGACCTCAATGGACAAATTTGAGTACATATATATGTATTCTTTCGCGTCAGTTAGCGACTCTCCTCTACTGGTTAACCACTGGAACTTTCTGTAATCCCTTGTTACCGTAGTTTTTTCAAAGCACTCTGTTCAAACCAGCTTTGTTGGAGTACTGTTTGCTAATGGTTTTGTTTTGATTTTCCAGTTCGAGTTTGAACCCTTGTTTGTCATCCAATCTTATACTGGGTTCAGTAATATGTACTCTTATATCAGGACTCTCCTCGTCTTTCCTACCATCCAAACTCATGTCGTTGGAGTCTATCTGTTTTTGCTTTCGATGAATGATGGTTTCACTATCACACCATTTTATAGTGTGGTAACCAGTATTAGCCGGCTGGATTACCGTTGCAAATATTTTTGACTGTCCGTTTTTATAGAGGACTCGATCCGAACTATGCACCACCCTACTCAGATACACAAAAGATCGCATACCGTCGGAATGTAAACCTTATTTAAGTGTTCTTTTGTTCTAACATTTGATTGGTGAACATTTCAGTGACATTGTTAGCAGAGGTTATTTAAAACGCCAACCAATCTTATTTTGCAAAATATCATTTTCTTCAAGCTGTTGCATACCCGGGAGTGTTGTTCATCCATTCGCTTTCAGTCATACACCGCTGATCTCGGAACAGCCAAGAAATAACAGCTATCGATTTTCGGAGTATTCTGAGAATATCCGGTTTGTTGATTGCCTAACCCTTCGAAATTCTGGGAGTTTGAACCGGAAACACACAGAACGTTGTAATTATTCGGGCACTATATGAAACACTGTACGACGACTCGTTAGTTGAAACGAATTTAGCGCCAGTTGACTTAGCGTGACGGCAGCGTCATTCCGCGCCCGGTAGCCATAACTGAATCGATGGCAGCCTTGTGAATGAATAGTTTTCATTTAACTGCTCCTTTCCAGTGCTTTTGGTAACATATCCAGTAGTCATGACGATGAAGTTGGCATCCAACTGTCCGACTTTTACACATGCACTGAAGTTGCATTCAAACCACAGAGTTGAGGGCACCACGTATGAATTTGTAAATGATTACAAATGTATATTATGTTTTCATCTCCCCGAACCCTATATTAAAAATCTCGTAGTATCGTAATTATAAGTATACCTAGTAGAAAAAATAGAATCAAACTCACTCAACTTTATTATCAAACTCAACATTCTTCATTTTAACACAAAAATACTTGATAAGTGGGCGAATACCCAAAGAGTTAGCTTCAGTTGGATTGTGGTGGATTATCAGACCGGAGGTGTGAATATTCCAACATTCGGCAGAATACCTCAACGCAAGATAGGTACTTCCAACAACCCACAGCGAGTGGATCGGGGACGGCATGGGCGACGGGATGAATCATCTCTCGATTGGATAGGACCAACGGGTGAGACATGGCAGGTAAAATAGGATGAACGACCAAATCGATGACGCGATTATTTTAACACTCGCAGGAATGTCTTGACACGGTTGCGGAGTATGGCCAAAGTCCACAGTGGATAGATGAAGGACAACACGAACGACCGGACGAGCCATTGCTCAACAAAATCGGACCAACAGACGAAGAATGGTAGGCGGAAACCCTCCCGACAGAAGTCGCCGATCAAAGACATAAACCAGGCAGAAGTGCACACGACGCGTGGGCGGAAACCTGGGCATGTTGTTGTTAGGACGCCCACCCTGTTACCGCTCCAAGGCGCCTCCGCCGTGAGAAAGAAAAAGACGATTGACTTTGTCCTGGTTATCGGACCGGCTCAGAGGAGCTAGTTTTTACCCGTCTGACTTTTTATTCTGCTGTGCGCAATAGTGACCCTAGCTATTTTTTTCAGTAAATGTCTTCCTCTTTTTTGATTCAGGAATGTTCTTATGGCCATTGCGCACCATATAAATATTTTGTCCTCGTCGCCTTTGGCGCACACGTTTTGGGGCGGAACAAAGCACTATATTCTGAACGCCTCGTTTTGATTGCCTTGGGAGCGAATGCGGTGACTGTAGCAGTACTTTTCGGGACCAAGATTTTCGCGTTAATTAGTACCGGGACGAGAATCCGGTTTCTGTCAAGCGAATTACGATAGCAAGGACGAACCAGCGTATGGTTTTAGGAGGGTTTACAACAGTTATGGACTAGAATTCTGACTCATAAACGCGAGAGCGCTCGTAACATGTGAACTAGCGCGTTGGACAATGAAGATTGTGTTTTATGGGGCGCCTTTTCGTTACAGGATGGAGTCAACGCTCATTCAGTTGGACAAGTTTTGCACTTTCGAGGTAAATTCCTGGTAATCACGATTTCAACCGGCCATCCAGTTTATACAATATGGTTTCTGCCGACTATTTAATGGACCGAGTGTATATGAGTAGACTTACCAGCATCAGATAGCTTGAGGCCAGCGTTAGATGTCTTAATCAAACTTCAAACAA
The DNA here is from genome assembly GCA_013368495.1 of Paragonimus heterotremus. Lineage (NCBI taxonomy): Eukaryota > Metazoa > Platyhelminthes > Trematoda > Plagiorchiida > Troglotrematidae > Paragonimus > Paragonimus heterotremus. The sequence goes on from LUCH01001799.1 coordinate 40,985, forward strand.
CGGCCTCAGAAAATACCCTTGGCAAAACCCGCCAATGCTTTTTAGTATAATAGGTTGAATTTCTAAACTAGAAAAGTAGCAGTGTCATCTATCTGTGATCAGTCTCCGTAAGATATTTTTTAATAAAACCTGAGAAGTAGAAAATGCATCCGAATAACACTACTGTTGATCTATATGAGTCAACTGTTAGTAACGTTCGTTACGTGTTAATTTATCGACGTGTCATCGTGTAAAACTAGTCCCTCGTTAATGTTTCCCGTAATGTTCCAAACTGCTATGGGAGCTGTAGAAAAGCTCTTCAAACTAAATTTCCACTGTACATCACACTTGGTTATATTACCACGTATAAACTAGTATAAAATACGAGATATAGTAACGTTCTTTTATACAAATAGCTGGAGGTCGATACCAATGGGTTAACTGAAGGCTTATCTCATCATAACTGAAATACCTAGTCATGCGTTGTTTAACACCTAAAACCATAACCAGGCCTGATCTTCTCAGTAAAATCTGTTTTAACGAATAGTGTGCGTGTATATGTTCTAGTAACCATGCCTTCGTTGTTCGGAATAGTTATATTTCCCGTTGCGTTGACTGGTTACAGTTAGTGCTACTGATAATTGAAGTACATGAAGATTGTATCAGATATAACAATACTACATTTGAATTCGTCTACCGTACATCCTCCAGATCGTTACCTCATCAAGTGAGTTGAAATGGACAGTTTCTAGAGCACAACAACGACGGTGAGTTTTACTGTTATCGCAAAAGAAACAGCCGTTAGAATACCCTGGAACCGAATTCCAGTGACAGACTGCAGGACTGTCTAGTGGAATTCTGTGAGCATGCTGGTTTGACGCACAAATAGCTCATTTCTTTACAGTGTTGTGTGTGTTAACCTACATCTGTACACGCTATAATCAGGGGAAGCAGAGTTCCCGCCGAATCACTTCAGTGAAATCCTATATGCAAGCATCCAATGCTGTGTGACCGAGTGAAATTGCGAAGTCGGGCAGTCTTTAACTAGACAGGCTGGTGTTGTTCATTTACAACGCTTATTGCAATGTACCAGCGGACCTCCCTACTCTACACAAAAAACGAACTTCTATCAGACTCTGCAACAGTCTTGATTGATTAGCAATGTATGAAAAGGGATACATGTTGTAGATATTTCTCTCTCATTGAACGGACACGTAGTCGGGAAGTGCAGTAGAAACAGAATGACGTGATCGCAGCTTTCACGGTTCCGTCGAATTCTCAGAAATTCCCTTCCAAAACTCAGGCATCTGACTTGAGTTTCTTTCGTGTTACAGCTCGCCATTAATGTTTATGTTTCCGAGAGACGTTGCACGAAATTCAACTTAATGTAGCACTGAACTTATTTTAACGTTTTTTGTCAAACTACATGTTATATCAACGTATTACTCAGATTTCGCCAGCATTTCGCGCACAGCTTTCAAAAAAGCTGAATACACAGCCAAATTAGTTGCACTGTATTGGCACGATACGAAAAGCACGTAACCCTTAAACTGTTGACAAACGGCTAGCTAGCAAAGTTAGATAAAGTTCGCCCTGAAAAGTTAATCGAGACATAAAAAGCTCTTATATGAATAATATTCACAAAAACTTTCAATCATACAATGCTCAAAACGGAACTTGGTGCAGCCACCAGAATTAAAGGTCCGCTGAACAACGAGTACCACGCGACTACCTCTCGATCAGAACAGCAGCGCAACCGAGTCAGAACAGTACCATAATAAGACACTAAATCAAGGTGCTTAAAAACCTCAAATGTTTGCCATCGTTTGTCAAACTGGTTTCAACTACACATGCTTCAAAAATAAACCAATGAGGTCGGGCTATAAGTCGGTGAAATGAACAAAATGTACGTAGTTCAAACGAAGTAGCGGATCATAGTCCGTTCAGCTCCACTTCCAAAGAAACAATGAAACTGTCTGCAATTACAATAACGCATGAAAGACAACATAAGGCAATATTTAAAGAAATGTCTCCGGAAAAATAAAAACAATTTGAAGGAAATCAGGCTGCATTTCTTTTCCTCTGATGGACATCCTTATTACTTGCAAAACTAGCTGAGAATGGACAATAACATACTTAACCGGAAATCTGATTTGTCAGCTACAAAGAACTCCAACCCAACTGGTTACGAAATATCATCTAGTCCTGTAGAAAACTACAGTGGGGAACCTGTGTTTTTAGAATATCGCCGTCAGTCTAATAAATTTGCGGTTTCTAAATTATACACCGCAACTGTCACCCTCAGAAAGACTAGTAAACCAGCTCCCATTTCAGAGGGGCACAAGGTTCACGTTTAGCTCTCGTTAAAGCCTTTCAGTAGTAAACATCCGTGCCATGATTTACCAGTATGCTTATGGTGAAGGGCATGTGCCAGTTGGTAGGAGTGTGGGAGATGAAAAGAATTCAAAGAATTGGCATAACCCCCATAATTCACCAAGGTACAGATGGTATAAACAACCGTTAATCGTTTTTAAATTTCCACAACGAACTGACCTTATGTGTTCTCTGGGCACTTCATGAGTGACCCAGAGTGACTGTCTAAGGTTTATGCTGTAGCCTTTGTTGGCTAGCTGATCCAGATCAGCACTTCTTATTGATTGTGCTGTCTGTTGCCCGGTTACTCGTTTACGTAAGCTGTCTCGACGTGTGCCCAATGCACGCATTTGCACAATGGGAAGAAACAAGCATGCTAACGTGTGCATACGCGGTGAACAACGAAACACTGCGATTATTGCAACGAACACTCTACTATCACATCCTCATGTGACATTTAGTTGCAAGATGAACATACAACATCTTGGACCGCATTAGTCGCCGACTTCCTAATCACCAAAATACATGACGATCAGTCGACACACATTGTTGATGGACAAAATTAATGTGTTCGCTGCCTTGTCGCCCACCGTTAACAGGGTTATCGCGCGTTTTAAATAACATACCACTTAGTCTTTAGAGTAGTATCGACCTGATTATCAGTTTCTGGAAAACACTTGTTCGAAAAATTGTATTTTTTGTCATACCGCCTTATCCAGTGAAATGATTATAGCAGTACGCGACGAGCAAACTGTGAGAATCTCCATTTCAACTACCTGTGACAGTCTTTGACCCATGTATTATGATCGAAGACGCACGGTGTGTGAACGTGTTCCTAACGTCGTGTTCCTTTCAACTTAATTCTCAAAGTAACTCACAAACAGTTCAACTACATTATCAGTACGTTTAGTGGGCATAATTTGTAGTCAATTGTAACTCCGTTCTTATGTTAGTTTTCTAAGTGTGTTCTTTCCAGTCTGTTGAAATGAGCTCAATATGAACTGTCACAATCCTCTCTGGGATAGCTGGGGTAAAAATTAACTGTCAGAATATATCTATCTCGTTTCTGAACAACTAACTCTATGTTGTGATTCAATCGCATGTCACAAACGTGGGGTTGAGAATAGTGTACGACATTTTCAGTCCACGACCCCTACCACCTTCCGATTCACTAGAATGAACATCAATATGGTAATGTTTTACATTTTATCAGACAGCCGATAAAGGAAGGAAACTTCCTCACGACATAGTAAACATAACAGTGAGCAACTAGAATAATATATGTGTGGTATATATTCTTGAAAGTTTCACACATAGTGTCGGAATTGACATTTCAGTTAAACTCCTTCACGGATTGACTTTCAGTATACCGTTTTTCCCGCAACACGTCTCCAAAGTGCTCATTTCTGTTTCAAACAAACAAATGAGAGTGGCCCGGGAAACAGTTATTTTGGACCTACCTAGAATAAGTAGTTTCACAAAACAAACACTCTGGTGGTCTTCCACTTAATCCAACTTATTGATATGATGTACATTCACCGTAAGCCAAGATCGATCATTGTAAAGACTGTGACCTGTCCTGGTGACTGCTTGCCTGTCTGGACAGGTGTTCTTATCCGATGCACTTATTAGTGCGACATCAAATCTGTGGATCGATAAGCCACCCCTCCATTCATTCGAGCTTCTACTGTATTCAGAAGCACAATAACAATGTTCGTCGCTAATCCGAACACACTTAAAGTCTGTTATCACAACCCTAGTAATCAGCAGTTTATAACACATGAATATCCCTAATGTTGTACCATTTTCCTTCCTATAAATAACACTAGAGTTGTTAAAAGTTGGTGAGTTTGAAGATGAACCTGTGAACAAATAGCAGGTTAGGAGGATACGATTTTACAGTCCAGTGAAGCTTAACCCACGCATGCGGAAAGCGAACAGGAAACATAGTGCTATGGAAAATATCATCAGGCGATCAAAATTAGTTTTGGGTAAACCCATGAGTGAATAAAATCTAGTTTTGTGAAGTTCTTTAGGAGTTAACCCACCAGACATTAAGACTTTAAAAGTCGATTACCTTCGAGGACGAAGCGCTCTATTGAAGGAGTAATTGTGTTTGATGTCGACGTTGTAGCGTACAACACATGCAACTGTTCACTAACTAAGTGTTGTTGACATTCTTTTATTTGCCTATAACAAGTTATGTCTAGATATTAAACAAACTCGTGGGTTTGCAAGAACTTTTGTGCAAAATAACTTCACTTCAGGTCTCCACATTAAGAAGGTGGGGAATCCTCATGCACAGACCAGGGAAGATTGTCCAAATAGCGATTTTTTTGTGTATACTGTAAGAGTTTTATTCGGAGCCTGGCTTCATGAAGGGCTGAGTACTGATTTAATATCAACGTTTCTGTGTCCTCAAACACAGTAGCAGATCTATTTCTGAAAGGAAACAGACTGGAGTTGCAGTTCAACACTAACGATCAACAATACACACCAATGTTGAAATTTGTCATCGACACTTCCTTCCAGCAAGCGATGATTTTTCATCTCCTGCACTAATCTCAGAATGGGCACGGAAAGATACTCAGATCAAGTTTTAAGACGCAGTAGCTGCCGAAGAATCTTGGGGTTATCGGACCTTCTAGGGATGATACGTGATAATAGTTCTGTTGACGTAGTGTATAATATTATTATTACGTTCAAGTCAGTCTTTTTTCTTATCAAGCAACACTTGAATTACTTCACAGGTAGTTGTAGATCAGCGATCAGCTGTAGTGGTTCAGGTGTAGTTAGAACAGGATTGATGTGAATTGTTAACGGCCAACACCACAAACAAGAAAAAAGATAATCCCCAATCAGAATTTCTGAGAGGTTACACGGTTGGTTGCTTCATTTGGGAGTATTAGAGACGAATGTTAAGTAAAATGAAAAACATTAATACAAATGTGCTTGGCATTAACCTTCTGGTGAGTGTTTTCCTGTGCCACCACGTTCAGTTCCGCGAAAGAAACTCAGCTACTGATCACGTACCAGTAGTCAAGTGTGATATAATGCAAAACACATCAGAATTATTCAGGATTGTGTTAAACACTGGTTGCCAAGACACATCCAAGTTGGCAAGTTACCAGACTTTCAAGGACGAACAAGTAATACATAGTTTTCTCGCTACTGTGGTTTTAACCACTCTCGGAACTTGAAAAGTAAATGCACGACCAGTTTAATGTTTGAATAGCTGTTCGTTATTCGGAAATCACAGTAAAGAAAAGAAACAATAAACTGCGAATTTCTCTCCGTAGAAATTTTTCAAATTATCCTTTGATCTATCTATGACGTTGGTTTAAGAACGAGACTAACTCAGATCTCATTAAAGGACCTGTGAGAGTAAAGTTGTGTTAAATTACAAATGAGGAGTCTTTAGGAATAGAGTAAAAGTCAAATAACATCTCCATATTAAAAGCGATCGAAAATTGTTGTTTAGAACGTTTTACTAACAAAAGTTTCCGAACACACTGAATGAATAGCGTAACCGAGGCCCCACTACAAGTTTTACTCAAACTTAGTGACAACACTTCTGAGGAAGGTCACCCGATGTGGTTGAAACGTAGAGTATTACAGCTTGCTCATAACGTTGTGTTATTCTTGATCCATTTATCAGTAGTGACCAGTACTTGAGCACAGAGATCAAACTGGTAACCATAACTGCCTCCATACGTAAAACTGTACTGTGCTTACCAACGTATTGTGTGAGTAATGAAAAGGTGTACATGCTTGACTGAAGGCATTTTGGCCTGTGCTTAAAAATAAATTTATCGGGTCTGCAACTAACTGAACAAATGAAATCAGTGTCAGGAATTGCTGGTCGTTTACTAATATTTCGGTTAAACCCTGGAACCACGTCCACCACAGAATGGGCCGATTTGCGATCATATTTTCTGATGCTATTGCGATCCATACACGGGAGGTCCCTTTGTTTCTGTAAAGTCCACCTTGAAGATACCATGACAACTCATGATCACGCCTAATTCTGTGTTGCATTTCAATTTGGGATGACCTTGAATGCTGTTCTATGTCATCACGAACACTGTTAACCACCAGGAAAATTGCTGCAATCAACAGTGACACCATTCGTAATTTGTGTTAATTTTCAAGTTCGTAATGATAAATAGCGGTCTGCTATTATGTGCAAGGGATTTCATAATGAAAGCTATACGGACGACACCGTTGCGTTCCCTACGGCGATTTACATTTGAGCAAGAATGCCCTAATGATTTCCAGAACTATTATCTAAGGGTTAGACCACCAGATAGGAAATGAAAAAGTACAGACGATGAGCTAGTGTTTATGACTAAGTTGCCTCATTTTGAATAGGACGAGAAATCCAAGTGATTATGAGCAATGAGCTAGTCGAATCAAGGCTTAAGCTCCACTCCCAGTCCTGACAGTTGTACACACTCAGAGCATACTCTAACTAATGACAAAGTAAAAGCAGGTTTACAATACCGAACTGCACAATTCGTACATTATGAGTGACTGTTCGATGTACACAAATTCAAACTTCCGATCGCCACTGGGTGCTCAGAAATGATTTCCAGCAATTTATCAATAGTAGTGGCCTGAACTAATGCGCAGATAAATCATGGCATGAAACCTAAAGATGACGCTGATAATCGCATTGATAAGTGCTGACAGTTGGCACTTGTTGCAATTCTGAACTTATTTCACCACTTGGACGAACGCGACGTTTAATCGAGAAAGGTTCCCTTTGATAACTTTCTTGATAAACCGTAGTAGTGTACAGCGGATCATTTCGTCGGTCGTATTCGGAGAAGTGCATTATGGCTTCAGGTGCACTCGGTGGACGTGTTGCGTAATGTGACTGACATACAGAACCGTTTTCAATCAGTGGCATGTTTGGTGATGTCGATATTCCATCGCCGGACAGGATTGTGAATCTTTGACAATATTCTCTAGTAAATTCCGACGGTGAATCCAAAGCCCACGACTTCGGTTCCAAAACATCAACCACGTAAGGTTCCACAAATCCCTCGTCATATTCTGTTGATGGTTTCTTGAACATATGCGATCGTTCAGCCTCGCTATTTGTTGGGGGGCGCCTTCGAATAGAACTGAATTAGGACGGAAACAAGATTTAATTAAACTGCCAAATGTGCGCTCCAAGGTCTGAGGAAAATTAGTTAGTCTACATATGTTTACTTATCTATAGTCCATCTGAAGTTACTCATGGATAAATAAATTTTATCACATCAGCTTAAAAAATAGTTCACGCACACCTCCTCACTTGCCGGTCTCTAACACTGAACAGGGATTTTACCATATCAGGTCCCACTGCGTATGGGTTCCAAAGCCAAAAGCCTAATATGAGCCTTACAAATGTACTTTACACACGCAGTCACCATAAATAGTAGATCAACTGAGAATATCATTAAGGAAAAGCTTCAGCAAACATTTGCGCACTCGATTAGTCAGTTGACGGGACGGCGGCATACGCTGGAATGTACTTATGTAATCATCCCCGGACACGGGCATTGCAAAAGACAAGCTCGCCCTGTCTGTCTCATTGTCAGGACGCTTTCGACCCCATCAGTTAATGAGTAGAGCACTTCTGTTGTGACCAACCGCTTTTTATGAAAATTTTTCATTGTGCAGAATGTCCTCATTTAGATAAATAATCATTGCCATCCGTTAGGTGCTGTCTGCTTCCGTCCTGTCTGTCTCCTAGAGCCGCAAAATTAGCTAACATTGACCCATTTTCGATGACTTGGTTTAACGACATGCTCCTTCTAGGATGTGAGACGTGACATTAATGTACAATTTGATTTCGACTTTATTTGATTTCTTCGGAAGAATTTCCTAAATGTTACACATCTGATAGTAGCCTAAAAGATGATGTACTATGAACGCCGTAGGGTTCAATCCTCTTACGTGGGAAGCATTCACTTTAGCCTTGTGAAAAGTGCTCATATATTAAGACGCGGATACCAGAGCTACTTATTTCACACTGTGTTTATCAGTTTACTTGGAGTTGCAGTGACATTTACATTGGCAGAACTCAGCGATCTCTGCGTCTTGTGACGAAAGTACACGTCCCCAAATATATCGAGGACTTAATGTGTGGTGTGACTCAACGCGACTCCACCAAACAGCCCAAGCCGGCTTCCTCTATCGCCAGACACTTGTCGGAGACTGGTCATGTGGTAGATCCGAAAAACGCTTTCTGTTTGTCGAGACGTCATCACAAGCCGTCATCCTTAAGTCACTCGAGGCGCTGCTTGTCATGCATTACAAGCCAGTCCTCTGTGTACAGAAGATGTTGACCTTGAACCCTTGCCTGGCATGGTTTTGATCGACGACCGATTAGTGTATGGATTGACTTCATTTGTTGGCCAAATTTGTCTAAATATTTTGACTTTCATCGGTGTTACGTGTAGCAACTGATGAAAACCTACGAAATGGTATTGCTACCTTGCAAAACCAAACTTTTGATTTCGTTATTCAAATTCGTCACTGGGCAAGGGTGTTGGTATTAACAACCCACTACCGCAATACTATCAATATACTGTATAGCGAAGAAAGACATTAATCGCCAATAAAACCATAAAATACACTCGTATTAATCCGTCTTTTGTATGTACTCCAATGCTGCGTTTTCCAGGAGCTATTCAAAAAAATACTTTGTGTGCACTACTGTCCATTAAAGTAAAATGAAACCGGCCTAGAGAAAACAGTCAACATGTCATGTGATAGTAAACTAGTTTTTGTCAGAAAACTAACTGACTAATTGAATTTCAGACTTACTTGCCCGTATCTGGTTTTGTTTTCGGAATCTCAGGTTGGGGCACTGCGTACAACAGCGAGCTCGACTTAAGTCTTGTTTTATAGAATCGCAGTTTCCCACGTGACCATACGCGTTTCACTTGATATACTCAGATACTCGAAACAAGAGGGGGAGTTAACGTACTTTAATGACCTGCTGTGTTCAAGGTCAACACGCGCTTTCAACCTTCCAGAAGTAAATAAAGTACGACACAAACAAAAATAGACTAGTGTCTGAATATCGGTGTTTGATTGATGCAACCATAGGAAGCAATTCCAGCTCGGGAGGTCCGGAATGAATAGAACACTTTATGGATACTCAACAATTCAACATCAAGGTGTCTAGATTAGGTAAACGGAAGCCAATATACAGAATAACATCTGTTTATATGGAGTTTAGAATGTTCATCTTCATTTATTTTCTTGGTTAGCAGATAAATCGGCTAGAACGGGATAACATTCACAACAGTGCTCTACCGCCCTTCGTTTCCTCTGACGTCTTCAATCAGAGATAGGATATCGGACCCTCCCACATAGAATAAAACTTCACGCCAGACAAGCTACTTGAGATTGCTGTATTAGGCCAAATTAACGCCAGATGTCCACTTCTCACTGCGCTATCAAACCACTGGGACCGATGGATGATTTAGTTCAACCGCTTAAACATATGCGATGTCTCAACATGGTTGATGGGACGTGACCGATCGCAACAAAAGCTGTCTCAACCTCATCGTTTTATGTCCGATGCACACGGATGTAAACAAGCATAAATGACGCAACGCTTAAATTCGTTTAGACATTTAGAAATCACTTTCTAGTAACAGGAATTGAAAGCTGTTTACTAAATGAGACCGTTTCTTTGGCATCTGAAGGAGCTGCATATTTGATGTCAAAGACGCTTGCAAGTCAGAAATGCCTGAGTTGTCAGCTACAGTTTAAAATTCAACATCTACACCGTTCCTTAAAGTTTCCTAAGTACCGGATTAGCAACACCTGCTCAGCGATGTCAGCAAAGTTTGCCTACCCGATGGCTCTCTCGTCGAAATTACAGGTCAACCGTCTTAAGATAAGAGGTCATGCCCACTGGCAAAATCTTGTTTAAAAAATAGTTCAAGGTTTAGTTTCTATCGACCGACTAACTGGTAACTAATTTATCAACTATGTTCGTCAAAACAGGTAATTCAGCCAAATCGACAAGGCATTAACGATACCAGAGCCAGGGCCGGAATGCACAATGACTGTTGACCTTGGCACACGCACATTCTTCACCCCTCTGATGTGACGATCGTCGCGGAGTCCACCACAAATACGCACATCGTCATGATCAGAATCGAATCGCGCAGTAGAAACGAAAATTTCAGATGAGACCCAATTGTGAAAAACCAGGTCTTCGGCTGGATTCGAACCAGCGACAGAAACATCATGTCCAAAACCTGCAAGTTCTTTACAAGTTGAATTATGAAACCACACCAAGAGCCCGGAAGTTTTGCATTATCCACTTATCCCACTGTTTTATATGAATACCACCAGATGGTCCGGGGCGTCGACTGCCCCGGCAGGAATTCTCAAACCCGTATAACAAACATCTTACGTCGTTCACTTGATATTTTCAGTTTTTCTGGCCTCATTATCGAACTGGGTCACGTAATCCTGAGTCAGTATGCTTCATCATGTTTACTCATTAGCCACGAAGTGGTGCCACAATAAATGCGAAATGACACGTTCTTGCGAATACTGTCCATTCAAAGAGGTTGAATGAACCGAACCGTCTTGTCCCCTGAACGAATATGAGCACTTTTCACAAGGCTAAAGTGAATGCTTCCCACGTAAGAGGATTGAACCCTACGGCGTTCATAGTACATCATCTTTTAGGCTACTATCAGATGTGTAACATTTAGGAAATTCTTCCGAAGAAATCAAATAAAGTCGAAATCAAATTGTACATTAATGTCACGTCTCACATCCTAGAAGGAGCATGTCGTTAAACCAAGTCATCGAAAATGGGTCAATGTTAGCTAATTTTGCGGCTCTAGGAGACAGACAGGACGGAAGCAGACAGCACCTAACGGATGGCAATGATTATTTATCTAAATGAGGACATTCTGCACAATGAAAAATTTTCATAAAAAGCGGTTGGTCACAACAGAAGTGCTCTACTCATTAACTGATGGGGTCGAAAGCGTCCTGACAATGAGACAGACAGGGCGAGCTTGTCTTTTGCAATGCCCGTGTCCGGGGATGATTACATAAGTACATTCCAGCGTATGCCGCCGTCCCGTCAACTGACTAATCGAGTGCGCAAATGTTTGCTGAAGCTTTTCCTTAATGATATTCTCAGTTGATCTACTATTTATGGTGACTGCGTGTGTAAAGTACATTTGTAAGGCTCATATTAGGCTTTTGGCTTGGGAACCCATACGCCTAATTTGAACTGAGAGAACCGAATATCATTGGAATTTTAGGGGACTACGATTTGGAAACGTTAATACCAGGTTATTGGTGAGGGTTTTCTACAATCACCGATCACTCGGTGGACAAAAATTATAAAATCAGAACATAAAATGTTGGGGTAGTCAGAGGAGTTACAGCAATACAGGAATACTTAATGCGCAGACAAAATACTGCCTGTCTCGGACTGGTGAAGCTGTTTCGCAGTCCACTGGTTGTAGTCACCCATGTAGCTAATCAGTACTGCATTTCTCATTCAAGACTAATTAATCTTCCTAATAATTTCGTCTGACCGGTTTTACTCACACACATCGATCCATTATAATCAGCAATTTGGGCATAATTATATCTTTCTTTATGTTCCTGACTCATGACTCCTGTCATATGCAGTATTTAATCGTTCGCTTGTGGTTTGCCCTAAATATCTCCAAGCCTGTCACCAGTTCACCAGGACTGATAGAGCCCTTGTCACAACAGAGGAATTTTACGAGGAAACAAAATTGACGTTTGTCAGCCAGACGTCGGCGTCTCCCGCATTTCAGACGAAACAAAACTTTGTACGTAAGTTGTGGTAGAATCAGTTATAAGCAAGCGAGTACAACAAAGTATGCTGAGAAAAAAGGCAATATATCCGTGTGACCAACGACAAACAGGATAGCAAACGGTCAACAGTGACTTGAACAACGACACTCAGGCAAATGATATACGTCTTCCTTCAAAATGAAATTCGGAAGGCAAACAGCTTACTCACAAGTAGACAAAATACAATGCGAAAAATATCGCAAATTTAATTTCCAATCCCATTAGACATCAATTACAAACAAATTCGCAGGTACACCACGAGCTTCCTGGCCATCTGATAAAAGAAATAGGGCAACCGCTCTAATAAATACAATCGATAACCCCACGAGCATGGTTTCACGCCCAGGTTAAAATCACCATCTTGAAATGAGAACAACTTGAGAGGAACAGACGATTTCATATGTGACTCAAAGCCTTTTCACTTTAGGTGAGAAAACTATACACGAACTAAACATGAGTCAATATGTCGATCAAAGAATGATAGGTCACATGATAAGAGGACATAAACAGAAGGTCCAGATTATGCTAAAGATGGGACAGACGCAAAATAGAGATGTTGGTTCAAGAGCTGTTATTCACGAAAGAGCAGTGGACAGAATAATAAAACTGGTATGGATGAAACCAGCCAACCACTTATGTAATTCTGAGATCGAAGCAAAAGCGGCCATAAAGTTCCTGGGAAGACGTAACTCTTTCCAAGTCAAGTTTATAAGCCAGTAATGTTCGAATTGGTTTATATTTCAAAATCCCTATGGGATGATTGCACAGTCTGCCTTAGCAGTTCGGTTTCCGTTCCCGCGCAATTCGTATTACCGACAAGAGTAAAAATTAAATACAAACATCGTGAGCCATCCGGAAATTTCACCAGAATGCGATCATGACAACCAATCGTAAATTTTTTTTTGACCCGTGACATGAAACCTCGAAAGAATTTACACTAAGCATCTGAACAATGCACATTGATTTGTCCGCTGGGATCAATTTTCCAAGGACGGAAGTGGCATAGGTAGGGTTAAACAAGCGGAACGCACAAATACAAACGAGTGTTACATCTGCTTTCAGTGGTTATCATATAAACTACATGTAAATTTGCACTAACGGTCAAGCAAGCTTGCGCAGGTTAGTTCAAGATAAAATCTGAAGCGTAGCATACACCATCCCCACCACGCTTCTGCAATGTAAGACCCCATCGACCTTTCGGTTGCCCAGTCGAGCCGAAGTGGAGGAATAGTGACCACTCACTCAGAAGTTGTTCTGCTATGTAATGTTGATCGATTAAAAGAATGAATTATCATTAACAAGCACATTTCACCGCGTGCACACTGTTGTTAAGAAAATCCTTCCACAGTCAGTTAAACACAGTAGAGCAAGTAGAAATCGTGACGAGCACTTCTTTCTTTGCAGACAACCGCTTTCATAGAAATGGGTTGTCAGAATGTGTTGGATGACCAAACCTCTGAGGGTTTCACGGTCCCTTCTGAGGTGCTGAATATCAACCTCCGATGATACCGATGATGTCACCAGTGAACGAAAGGTCAGACTAGTAGTGGCCCTCTAGGAGATAAAACATTGTGATTCAATTGTTATTTACGTCCGGAAATGGTGAAGTACCATTGCTTTTGCAGTAATATGTGAGCGGTGATCCGAGCCCCAGTACCTTTTGGTCAGGTTCAAGACTGTTTTAATGATAACCTAGTCGGTGTGTTCGGGAACATCACAGTCACCAGAGTAAGATCGTCGACCGAAAACGTCAGTTGGTCAGTTTCCTCTTGATGACGCCATCGGAAAGTATGGCTTGATCGATCGAAGGAGAACGAATTAAAAAGTCAAGGTTCGTTCTATATGCGATGAAGTCGCCGGAGTTAGTGAGAAAGTGGTATCAAATTCGCAGGCAGAATCTATGCCACTTCTCAATCTTTGTGACCAGATATACAGTCGACACGGATGAGTCTGATCTACTTCGGTTCTTCCCCGAAGATATTTCGCGTCAGGGATGAAACCTGTGCTGGCGATAAGGCAGGCAAAGATCGCATCATAATTCCAGTGTGTAGTAATAGTGCAGGCACTAAGATGAAGATGTTGATCAGTAGTAAGGAAAATGAGTATATTGAGCATAAGCTGAACAGGAACAGTAAACATTTCCTAAACTTTATGGGGTCACCAAGCTTAGATGATCGGTTTGCTGTTTGGAGCTTAAGAATATCATGATCATCGGAAAGTTACCCCGTAGAGACGGCAAATTCCTTGTCTTCATAACTCTGTATGTAAGGCCTAAAGAGTATTCGTGGCTTTCTTTCAACCAAACGTGACGTCCAGCTTGCAGACATCATTCAAAATGTAAAGTAAATAACGGAAGGTCGCACACGATTAGAACCAGTCAGGTGAAACGAACTATAAGTCTCCTATTCGTTGCGTGGAAGGAAGAATACAGAAGAGTAAAGTGCTGACACTTCAACTCTGTTCCTCTGGCGCTATGCGTCCATCAGAAGTTAAGTCCACTGGGGAAAAAATAAAAACGAACAAGTAATACAGTTTATCCAAATCTAAAACGTAAAACGAAGATCGCCAGTAGCTGGCTGTGCGCAAACGATGTCATATCGTTATCAAGATATATTTGAATGATATACCAGTAAACTGTACTCATTTGTAGGAATCATTTAAGGTTCGTCGTCGTGACTATCTTTAGCTTTGTTGATATAAATAACCCATTATATAAAACAAGGTTAGGTATAATAAAAATTCGAAGCAGACAAATACAAAAACCAGTCGCGGTATGAAACGGGTCGAACAATCGAAAGAGATGGGAAAAGCCTTTTTATCTGGGAATAGCAGAAAGCTTTTTTCCGTGATCGGTGGTTGTACTGGCCGTTTTCTCCTAAGATATTCCACGTCACTGTTGAGGTGAGCGGCGGCCCGAGCCACAGTGCCCTTTGGTCAGGCTCATGGCTGTTATGATGATGATGATGAAACGAGTAAAAAAATATCTTTATTGTTGCATTTTATTCCAATTCTTTTAGTTTTCACCTTAGCCTCGTAATATTCGAGTTCACATTCGATCCGTCATCGAACTACTGTGTGGTGGCATTTGAAATAAGCCGCCTTTAGAAAACGCGTTGACAAATCTGCATTCGCTGAGCGAGATTTTTACAAATCATCACAGGCTTAAGGATTGTGACCGTATTTCACGTTTGTCATTCAACCGATCATGGAGCGGGAGGGGGGATAGGCATGAAGCAAATTAGTAACGGTCAAATAAACTTGGTAATTCGCAGAAGACAAATCCAAAGCATTTAGAAATAGGCAAGAAGGCAAATCTGTTCATTTTAAAAACAACTCCAATACAATGGGTGAATTCGTCGGAAAAATGCCCCTTCGTTTCAATCGGAGATCGTTTCCCATGCGTAACTAAAGAAACAGAACACTCTGCCGGTTATACAGCTTGAATTACTAGGATACAGCCACTACATAGGATATTTCGTAGTTTGTCAAGTTGTGTTTTATTAGTATGCACTGGCGTGGACTGAAAGCAACAGTTAGGAAGCAGCGATTTCAGACTTCCACGGTAGAAAAGGTTTCCGATCCAACGAACGGTTGAAGTCAATATCACTGACGTTCAGTCAGTGTTTTTTTAAAGTGTTTATCACTAAGTAATAATGTCACCTCCCTGCAAATTTTATTATACTCTGCATCTGTGAAGTGAACTTCGTAGATTGTGGTACTGAGATCAACAACTTGTGAGTAATCAAGTCAAACAGCTCAAATATATATGTATATTATACTCGATAAATTAGCCGCTGTATGTGAATGACACATGAGGGAGAGAAAAGTTGGCACAAATAGCTAATAATCTTGCCAAGAAAAAAAAATAGTTTGAACGGAGAGGGGGAAAGAGTCAAACAGCTTGACGGCTGAGAACTATGAAACAAGTGAGGAAACAAAAGGGATCAGAACAAGAAAAAACAATCAGGTGTGTCTCTGTCTTTGTTTATTCAACCTGCCATTCCTGGAAAAAGTCATTACCCTTGTCATCCACGACGATGAAGGCGGGGAAATTCTCAACCTCCACTCGCCAAATCGCTTCCATACCTGAAGAAAGGTGAGATGGAACAGAAAGTAAACAAAAGCCATCAGCATACTAACACTAGTAATCAAAGGCACCAATTCGCATTGAAGCCGACTCTGAAACGTGCCCAAAATAAAGGGCAACCGCCACCAGTCTCAGAAAGCAACTGCGCAATAACTTACTTTTGTAATGATTCTCAGGGTTTGTGCACTGGGGCAGATGTTTAAGAATACCTGGAGTTACTGTGTAGTACCTGGCGTCTTCTAAATCGTGCATGGTTTAGACATTGTCGTAGAATAAACAGCGAGTGTAGTCGTTAAAAAACTGTCAGAAGCGCACCACTGAGTTCACTGTTGTTAGCACTTGAAGTGCTTCTGGAACTGCTATTTACACAGCAGACGGTACAAGTTGCAGATTGATTCGGGCGCATTTAGATCACTCACTAGGTGCATATTACTCATAAAAACATTCGAGTGTAAATAATTGACAGCCTTCATTAGTTTGGTACTATTTTCACAATTTAAACCAGGTGAAGAACAGAAACAGCTACAACTAACTAAAATTGTTCAAATTCATTTTGAAAATTTGTATTCTCTTCGTGACTCAACAAGTTTACCGTCATTAACGTTCGACGCACACCAAGCATTGTAACAAATGACCGGCTGGCGCATCGTCTCTAGTAGCAGGGAGACACTTATGACATCTCAAGCTTCTGAAATGTCACACGATTCGAGCAAAGGATAACAGAGAGCGCAGAAAAAGTCTCAGCGATCCCTAGGATGGGTTTTATGGTAGCTGAGCTTCACTTTCCACAAGATACAAGATTAACACACGTATATTATCGGTCCTTGACAGCTAGTGGTCGGACCTGGTTGAGTGCGCTTTACCGACTGGTATCACATACTGTTAAGACTCGAAACAACAACATATGAATTGTTCGGTAAATCATCAAATCTAGTTCACTCTATGAAAAATTCATACGGATTACTTGTTGGTAGTGACTGGATGTACCAAGACTTAGAACTATGCGGTCATTGCCATCCTGCGTCAAATGCGAAAGAAGTTAATTATATAAGTTTGCATGATGTATCTCGTAAGATTTTGTCACATCCTGTGAAATGCATACCATAGTTGGTAGAGATTAGCAAAACCAACAGCTCATCAACGAATTGAAACCAGCACAGTTAAATATACACCAGCCCATGCACACATTAGGTCAGTCAGAATTTGCTGCTCTAGTGAAGACAGACACAAGATATCCACTCGACACGCAGACGCCAACTGTTGCTGGTTTGTAAAAGACATGAAACGGCTCCATAGCGTAGATCCTGAGCTGCGTATTCCATAGGTGTTGCGCAACTGACATTAAATAGAGCACGTGGGGAATGTGAAATTTTGGTTTGCCGGGAACAGAAACCATTTTAGAATACACGTGGACACCCCATTACAATTCTTTTCTTATCTATTCTGTTATATTGGTGACTGCGTATCCACTGCTGAACCGGTATATACAGTTTTATTCGGGTACAAATAACTGTTTAAATCCAGAGGTGCTGGAATTCGAGTAGTGGTTTAAGCAATGGCACCACCATCGGCCGTACATCATTAAGTTCATGTTATCGAGAATCGCCTACACAACTAACAGCAAAAAATGACTGTTTTTGGAGGCTTTTCTTAACAAAAAGGTGCACTCCATCCTCTGCAACACAACAGTTTTGTTCGTACTTGCGGTATACGTCCCCACAATGTAACCCAGACGTAGTCAAAAGTGATTTTTACCGCCAGCTCCCTAACATTTCACACACCACGTGATGCACGGACACTGTAGTACTGGTTGGAGACGGCATGAGTGCTGACGTGACTGAGTGTGACTCAAGTGATCAGCAGTCTTACGGTATTCATCGAACGGACGATGGTGAACGTTCGTTACAGCTTTGTGCTGATAACAGTCTGTTTCTAGCTAGTACTAATTTCCGACGTCAATGTGCCACCCGGCGGCATCCATCACCGAGTCCATCGTGAACATAGATTGACCACACAACCGTCAGCTCTATCCGTGGCATGACTGTTTCCAAGAATGTAAGTCAACCTGGAACACCTGTATGGATTCCGATCATGCACTGGGATGTATCACGTTCGCTCTGTATCTTGGTGAGAGGCCATTTCGTCGTTAAATGCAAGCTGACGTACATAAACTAGTAGGAAGACAAGTGCTCTACAACGACCAGAACGCGCGTGATTCTAGTCTAGGACCCCATCTACCGAAAAACAATGAAGAAAATCGTTGGTCTTTTGACTTCTCCTGCCCAGGAAGCAGAAGTTTCACAAAGCACTCGGCTAAGACAAAATCCCTCTAGATCTTTTACACACAAAGGTTCAGCCTCAGTCAAAGAGCTGACAACCATGACCCATAAACCCGAGACCAGCGAAGTCGTTCCAAATGACTTGAGCTTCAAAAATGGCCCATGCATTTCGAGTGTGAGTCACAAAGAGTAACTTCATTCTTATTGCGTCAAAGTTGCATGCAGCCACCATACCTCGCACACCAAGCGGAACGCGCGAACATGTGCACGAGCAACAGGTTTGATTTCGTTCTGGCTGTGACTGCACATTTCTAAAGTAAAAAAAGTCTACACACTGTTGTTTCAGCTCGAACTATTTATTCACGTATGGAAACTCAGCGTCACCTACCGATGTACTGTCGTTGATAATGAGCAGTAACGTCCAACTATGACATAAGAAAGGAAAACTCGAAGTGACAAAAAAAGACAGCTGTGAAGTGAATTGTTCAGATAATTTCCATTTCTTTAACCTAACTCATCCAATTCAGACCTGCTAACTCTGTTCACGCTTCAGTCACGTAGATATCCAGAAAATCAGCATAATTCTACATCAGACATACCGAGCGGTAACGTAAGAAAAGCATGTCTAACCATGGGGAAAAGATTGCAAGACTCACCAAGTTCCGGATACTCCAACACCTCCACCTTCTTGATGCAATCCTGTGCCAGAATGGCAGCAGGGCCACCAATCGAGCCCAGATAGAATCCACCGAATTTTTTACACGCATTAGTAACCTAAGGTGGATCGAAAGATGGGGAGAAATGAGAAAAGCGGGCGAATAAACAATCAGAAAAATCATAACCGTGAAAATATGATGCAAAAGCACGGCAAACCATTAAATGAAGAGAGTGCAAGGCGATCACACATGAATGGGAAGGAGGCGCAGTTGCCACTCAACAAACCACAGAATCGAACGAACCAGAAAATAATGCAAATAATCTCATAATACCGATCTACATTCAGTTGAGCGGTTCGTCTAACCGAACCAAACACCGTTAACTCTGACGGAATCGACTCATACGGTGTCTCATGTGGACAACAAAAGGTGCCCAGCGTTAACGAAAAATACCCAGAACTAAAAACTAGTTAGGATGGGTTCCAATCTAAGGGTAATTTGACAGTGTATCTGAATACTGGTAGCAGGATAACATTCAGTACGTCTTTGAATTACACTAGCAGAGAGTCAACAACTAAACGAGGTTTGCACCTAAGATATTCGGGTTTCAAATTTCAGTTTGAAAAAGGTTAATGTTGCTCAAACATGTAGTATGAGATCAGGTAAGTGTAACATATTTGCTACCTAAACTGAATTGCAAACAGAAAATAGCTGACACTGAAAGAAATCGGGGGGAAACTGAATGCGAGCAGCATGAATACTTAAGCCAAACAAAAGATTGTCAGCCATAGTATACTGTGAAAATCTCTGAGTCTTTCTATTTTGTATGCTGACGAGACCACATATACTATGTCAATAAACAAAAGATAATCTTTCCGATCTGGATAGTTGGTCAGTTATTCTGATATATTGTTTATCACTTGACGTTCACGAAACGTGCACGAGGCTGTATGGCACAACTGGTACTTGAACATAGATTACTGAGAGTGGAACAGACAGTGGAAATCTTTGATATGTCCTACCGCAACGCTGCAAGAACTGTAGGAAAATCAGAACATGTTAAAGAACCATGCCAACGAGAGTTTAGCACGGCGATTGCGGCGCAAAGGGAGCACTGAGTACAATACACTGACAGGTTGTTGAGAATCTACTGAAACAACCTGACACATTTTTGCTCATGGACTATGACGAAGGATGAAATGTGGCTTCACAGCTGGAGTCCGAAACCCAAGAACGAGTCCACACAAAGTGACACCGAAGGCTAATGAAAAAAATCGGTCTCAATAGCTATGGCTTTGAGTAACTAGATCATCATCCGTAATATAAAGCACGGTCCTCAACAAGGTCTACCTGTTGCACCTCCTCAAAAAGCTGTATGAGAAAAAAGTTAATGACCAGAAGTCGGTGAATAAAAATCGACTGAAACCCAAAGGAAACCCTTTCCGAAAGATACCCAAAAGATGGAGAACAGACAGACTGAGCATATTTATGGTGGCAGAGATGACACTTTAAAATGTTAACGGTTTTTCCACCGTTAACGCGACATTTTTAGGTAGGCAACTCTTTACATACCGCACAAACCGGAGTTTGACGAGAAAGCTGACGGAGAAAGAAGCAAATTCAACACACTGACCTATTGAGGAATAACGTACGTGCACGCATAATTAGCTCTCGACCACATCCATGTACACGGTAGTTCGAGCTGTTGTAAAATTTAACAATGACAAAGGGAACCTCGAACAGAAATGGGAACACCACTGAGTATGATGTGTCGCTACACTTGCGTGGTCCAATCACAAGCAAGTGAACGAACGAGTGACAGTGGTTAACCGCTGTGAAATGCAGACGTAAGGGAGTAGCCAAAGAAAAACGTCGCGCACTAACCTGTTTGGAGCGATTGCCTTTGGCAAGCATTATCTTGCTCCCGCCGGCGGCCTGAAATTGTTCCACATAAGAATCCATGCGACCCGCTGTGGTCGGACCGAATGAACCGCTTGTGAAACCAGGAGGGGTCTTGGCTGGACCAGCATAGTAGACTGGATGATCACACATGTAACGAGGCATCGGCTCGCCGGCATCCAATCGTTCCTGAATGAACACACAAAGACTGATAGATCGCTAACAAGCACTTCTACATTTTGTGCTAAACATACTTCAAACATCTTCCCTACCAAATAGGAAGTATGAAAACAAGGCAAAAACAGCGATCCATTTATTTACACTTCAAATTATGCAGGGGTAAGGATGGCTGAACATTTAGACGCAATAATGTAGTTGTCTGTTAGATTTGTGGTGCAGTGACCAACACGATCGCCCCATAGGCGGTTAGGCCAGAGTTCAAATTCCGATTGCAGCGGTGATACACACTACCGACCAGTTCCGAGAAGAGCAAAACCCAAATCCAGAGCTCCTTAAAATAAAGCCGACAGAAAAGGTCTATCTGATTGTAAAGGTTGCCAGCAAATTTGAGTGGTGATCAATTTACAGCGTTAAACAACAAAATGGTAACTGAAGCTAAAACATGAAAAAGGCGGAAGCGATCACAAGTCAGTTTGCGAAGCTAAAAGATATACGACATTAAAGTAAGGGCTTACATTGCGGTCTGGATCAACGATTGGTACACACAGGTTCGACAAATTAGTAAGCGTCGGACAGCCCGTCAACTGAGCATTATTACCGACTCAAGATGACACGTTCGAACAGAGCGCATTCACAACGAACAGTCAATGAAAATCACACTGGAGGATAGATGCGTCTCAATGCTCAGCAAAAATATACACTAAACAATAACCGCAGCAGGGTTAGGTCGGAGCACAGCCTGTTTCTTTTGGGGGGAGGGTGATGTAACACAGACACACTGCAGACAGAAAAATCCAATCAAAAATCAGTCCGAAGCGTACATATGTTGATGACTGGCCCCAGCATTCCCAACGGAAAAGTTAGGATTTGGATAACGTAGAAAATGAGTAGAGTAAATTGAAATCCAACAACTTAGTTTAACTAACGTCCAAGTGCTTTCTGTCGGAAAACAGTTGCTAGTTTTCAACCCATTCTAAATTTGGAAGCATTAGGGAGTCGCACACATTAAACATGAATCCAATAGATGGCGCCCATCGACAATCTTACTGTCTAAATTGATTTTTTTTGTTTAGTGGAAGTCGGGAATGTGTCAGTCGTTCCGGTTACCTTAAACAGTCAAATCACATACATGTGCGCTTAGTGTTCTTTAGTTACCCATCATTGTAAGTAACGTCAAAGCCCTATACTTCGAGAAGGTAGACAACGCTACTGTTAACTTGTCACTACGAAACGAACGGTCAGAACTGCCAGCCCACGCCTACAAGGTCACCGACTACTGAATACGGCGGAAATATACCGCGAACCCACGAGTCTAAACATTCACAAAACAAACAAATGTAATCATAAACCATTTTGTTTTCTTAAAATCCGCTCACCTGTCAACTCGGATAATCCGAGTTATCTGAGTTATTCACCTATTTTCTTTCTGACGGGATTGTGGAAGAACAAAACATAGTGAATGATATCCCCAGCTTCAAAAAATAGATAGTATCACAAAAGTTAAATGAAGGTCAGAGCTTGTAAGTATTCCCATATAGAAGACCATGTGATCTTGAGTGGCTTTCAGCGTGCTTTTGTAGAGGTTTCCTGATTAGTGTAACTACAAGTGCGTGTGTGTACATCTTGCGTGCGACTAATGCAGCCTCCGGTTTAAGTATTTAGCGTGGATAGCTTACCACAGTGACTGAAGCAAGAGGACGCCTAAGAGCGGACGTCACCACAAGTGGCTTGCGGATCCGCCCACACAGCTCGTATGCAGTGTTTACCAGAAGAAGTAAGACCTGGAAGGGCGGAGGCCTTTGTAATCTGGCCCGCTAATGCTGCTAAGCCAGATGAGAAGTTAGTGTGGGAGTAACCTTTCCTTCTCGGAAACAATAAATACAGAGACTCCAACGGTAAGTACTGGATTAGAAAGAAAGATACTGAAAATATAAGGCAATTAAAAATTTCGACGAGAAATCAGACAAAACTTTCCAAATACACCAACCATACATAAAACCACACAACCAACCATACATGCACAAACGGACACAGGTTTCACACTAGGCTGTAGTGCTTTGAGCAGTTGTTTGTCGCAAGTGACGAAGTAAAACACTACTGAAGAAAAAAGGAAACGACTTCATCATCATCATCAACATAACAGACAGCAATACACCAATGTAGTGAAGGTTTGGGGATTTACGTTGTTTCAAAACTGAACATCATCCACGCTTGATCGCAGCCTTCGCGTTCAGATAAGCGCTTCGGCTAGCCAGTTCGAAAGGAAGCACCAGACTCGAGTTTTCCTGTTATTAGAGTTCATCAGCAGTCCGGATCAGATTTTGCACTCTGACCCTCGTGCTTGTGAGACAAGCGTGACCGAATAATCAAATCCAAACGCACAATCACAACCTCGTATGAATAGTGTTCAACTACGGGATTTCACTGCGTCATTAAATGCAGTCACTTAGTTCACAGACAACTCGGTCAAACAACGACAACACTCGTACCACTGAGCCCAGTGAGCTACCATCTCACCTAACGTTTCAAGCCAACGACTCTATGAGTCGCAAAGGCCCCAGCTCGGGAGACGAACCCGACACACAGTGGCACACCCTCTCGTGGGCGATTTCATTTCTCTACGCCAGGTCATCATCTGTCCACCCCGCACCTTACGCTAGTCGACCGCGGCGTCGGCAAACAGTGCTCGGTGTGGCAAACGATTAGCTGGCATCTTCATGACATGACCCAACCACTTAAGTCTGTGTAAATGTAGTGACTGAATAAAAGAACTCGCTTGACACTCACTACAAAATACCCGCTTGTTAACCTCATCGCTCTTCACTCGCTGATGCCATCCGACACGAACGACCCAATGCAAACATCGGTGGTCAAATACCTGAAGACGGCTTACATCTTCTACCCTGGGCTGCCAAGTCTCGCTACCGTAAAGTAACACAACACTCACTGTCGCATTACACACGCGACCTTTAAATCTCAGACACACATCTATGTCGCCAGAGGGACCCCAGATTAGCGAACATCGCCCTACTCTTGGAGATACGCGCCTCATTCCCTACACCTCCGCCGACAACGATGCAGCTTCACAGATCCACAAAACGGTCAACAACCTCCATGACTTCATTATCTAACGATAAATCTTGCAGAAGCACTTTGCACTTTCAGGCTGCAAATAGCATTCTGAAGCATCTAGCAAAATTCGGAATAAACCCTAGTGTTGTTTGTACTGCTTGAAATGTATCAAACAACATTTCATGATCAGTCAACCTTCCATCAGGTAGGAGGTCTATGTCAGCATCAAGTGAGTGCCACAGATAATCCTCCATTATGTGGTCCATCACGAAGTTAAACAAAAATGGGGAAAGAGAACAGCCTTGACGTATGCCGCTCATGGCGCTTAAACTGTCAGATAGTTCACCGTAACCTGAGCTGAACAACGGGAATAAAGCGCCCACAGTTTGTTCACATACTTGGTCGGCACACCCCTGCGTTTAACCGAATCTAAAAATGTAGATCGATCCATGGAATCCAATGCACTTTTACAGTCGAGAAACACAGCCACTGTTGGCCGGTGGTACACATGACGCTACTCCAGAATTTGACGAAAAGTAAAAATGTGATCTATATATCCAAACCCACGGCGAAACCCTGCCTGTTCTTTCATAATGTTTGCCTCTCGAGCAGCAGTCAGTCAACGAAGTATAACAAATGCAAGAATCCTAGTAATTACCGAAGTCAAACTAATTCTCCTACGCTTTTCGTAAGAGCCCCGTACTCCTTTCTTGAATACGGGAACTATCAATGAGTGACCACAACACGGAGGAATGGTCTCCGTCGTCCACACAAGTTGAAACAACTGAGCCAAAGCCACCAATAACGCCTCTCCATCTTCTTGGAAAAGTCCCGCCACGAGGTCATCTGGGCAAGCAGCCTTACTATGTCTGAGAGCCGAAATGCAATTACGAACCTCAGTTTCAGTGGGTGGTTCCAAATCTACCGACCAGGGTGATACACTACAAGTTTGTGGCCGCAACACATTAGAAGCAGAAAGCCAGCCAAATTTACCTTCAAAATGTTTCGCCCACCGCTCTTATCTTCTGGAATTATTACACATTAGTGTGCCATTTGCCTCGTTGTTAGCTTCACATACAGTCGATTGCCTGGGACCAGTAGCACGTATAAAATTGAAGAATGTGCAGAAGTGCCCTGAAGCAAAAGCGCCTTCCATTTCCTTAACCCTCTCCATTAACCAAGCCTTACGATCAGACTTTAGGCTACTTTTAAGCTTCCGACGGATATCTCTTCTAGGCTTGTTATATCAACTGTCAAGAGGAATTTTCCGTAAAGCTTCTAACAACCCCAGGGATTTCTCCGAGATCCAGTAACTGCTTCACGAATGGTCTGTGAAATTTCGGCCTAGTAGTTATCAGTAACTTCGTGGTAAGAACTGCTAAGTTTGCTTTCTAGGCCGGTTTGTTACTTATGCCTTATCGACGGCATAGCCAATTTCTCAACAGCCAGTCGTTGCTGTCAGTGGGGTCATTGCCCAGCAAAAGTAAGAACGAAAACACAATATACCAACGCATGATCCGAATCCAAGTACATGCTTCAATAAGAACGACAATCCTGAATCGAACCACGCCACCTATAACTAACAGCCGTGTGGTCTATCTGAGATCAGACCTGATTCGGAAAAGGAGGGCGCTAAATATAACAATGACGTGCACGATGTCTAAAACTAGTGCTGGCTAAATATAGCTTATGCTCAGCACACAACTGCAACAGTCGTCCGCCATTATCCGAACGATGTGATGCTATACCAAACCTGACACCTAAACGAGACAGTCTCACCAAGGTGGTCGACCTGGGTGTTCACACCTCTGGCCAGAACGACTACATCAGAGCCACGTGTCAATTGAAGCAGAGCGGCCAGATCCGAATAAAAAGCGTTCTTGAAGCCTGTGTCTCTACAGTCAGTTGGAGCATAAGCAGACACAATCAAAAGATTTCTGAAGATCTTAACAGAACCCGCCAAGCGGACGGCACACTCTACTGTTATCAGGAATCCGATCTACTGATGGGGCTGCAGCCGTCGTGCTGAGGACTATACCGACTTCAGCTTGACCGGTAGCCGCAGCCGTGGATTCACCCGAAGTGTATAACCAGTATCGGATAGACTGTGCGGATGATGTTAGTTCCATACGATGACTACTGTCCTGGATTCTAGTCTATGAAACACAACAGACATCGACATGCAATGTGTCTAACGTTCGTGTAGGAGCGGCCTGTTGACCTATCTGGTCCAAAGTGTGGGCATTGAAAGTACCTACATTAATTCGCCTTCTAGGTCCAAGCAAGGGACGAGAGAGGCCTGAAGCTGGATGATAAGAGATTGGACTTACCGAGATAGTTGCTATGATTAGCCATACTTATTGTGAGACCTGCAGAGTAATCGCCAGAAATAGGGGTCGGGAGGAGCTTGAGAGTTAACTCTGATAGGACAGTTTTCGCCTATCCACCTTGTTGTATGCAGCAGATAGGACGACTCGGTTTATATTGCGAGACGGTCGATGCAGTAGGGAATTAACAGCATTTTAAGTATTATGGTTGTGCGTGAGTTATGATACCGTCAGGACGCCCAGACCTAGACAGGAGAACGATTAGGATTCTCAACTAAAGCCTTTGGCTCAAAAGCTTGCACCGCAAGGCAGTGGGGTGGGTGGCAGTGTATCAGAATTGGTACATTTTCCGGAAGAAGATGCCAACCTTCTTCCAGTCCCCAACCTGGAGGATCAGGAGACTGTGGTTTGTCAAACCGCTACTTATTGGTCTGCCTGATATCAGTGACTCTGTCGATGTGGTGGTCTCACTGTCCAGTTTAGTCCAAAAGGTCATCGAGATGTGTAAGCCGTCACACCGTCACATGGAGAAATACAAATTCAAAGAACTGGCCGTTGTGTGGATGCGAACATACAATTAACTGATGTCATATTGGATAACTTAACTGATCAAAGAACTGAATGACAAAAAAGCGCTAAACCAGACAAACGAGGTCATAGACCATAATTAACAAAGCCGCCTTCATAATCCGTGAGCATGTCAATGTTTGATGATACTGCTGTTTAATCTAGCTGTTGTTAGTTTCGGGCAATAAGGCCCGATGCGGTAGAAATGTTCAGCTGACGGAGTGGTTGATCCGACTATCCTAAAATGTGCACACACTCAGTAGTAGTAGACCAATGAGTCCCATTTTCTAAATAAACAAAAACTGACGAAAGGACGCATCACTCATGCAAACTATCTAACTTTAAGTATTCCGATTGACGGAGACTGGTATGAAAAGACACAGCAAGTCTGTTAGTAGATATGTCGTAAACGAGCCAACCACATGACTAGACGGAAAGTACACAGGCATTAGACGATCATGCATACGATGATAACAAGACGACTATTCAACGTAACAGATGACGAACGTTGGCGAATACAACAAGAACTTTCCCGATTCGCACTGATATTTGTTTTAGCAATAGTACATGCTACTCAAGAAAGTAAAACGGTTCACAGCTTCAAGTGGATTATCTTTAAGTCATATGAAAGTTCGCCTTCACGTGGCCCGTCACAAATTTAGGGTGCGGAATACATTTCATACCGGTGAGCCCGCTCGTTCTGCACATTAATGATTGAATACAAAACGTCAACGGAAAGGCTAGGCAGATTAATATCAACTATACTGATCAGTTTACTAGTGAGAGGCAACTGAAGGAATGAGAGGATGTAATGATAGCGAGGACGGATAAAGGATCAGCAGTCAACATAAACAAAACCTGTGTGTTCGAAGGGTGATATGAAGAGGTGCTTAATTCATATGAAGCAGGATTGAAACTGATAAATGGATAAAACCACAAGGACGTAAGTACTGGATTTATGCGTAGATGAAACTCCAACAGTACAAAGGCTTAATGGTTTAAAAGCAACAGATATGCGAAATCTGTGTGTAAAGACTATGAGAATTACACGAAATCAATACTCATTGAAACCAATCTAATCCTTGGCTAATTCTCCACAACAGCAATTCGCTAGGTGGTGTGGAGAATTAACAGAGCTAGTCAGAAGTACTTGAAAGTTCATTGTTGAAAGTGGCTTCCAATCACTACAGAATCAAGAAGACAGACAACCTACAAGGGCGCCTGTTCCTATTCGATGTCTTCATGTTACACTGGACAGAACAACTGAGCAGATGTGTGACTGTATGGGCGAGCGTGATTTCTTCGATACAAAACGGATGAAGATGCACACGCTCACACACACACACACACACACACAACGTAAAATTCCATGGGGAAGCAGCGTTCAAACCCATTGAAAATATGCACATAACGCTTGAAATGAGTGTAATAGTACATAGTCGCTACGAGACGAGATACCATGATGAAATGATCTGAGCAGCAAAAGGAAACGAGAAAAATCACACAACGTACTTTTATTTTAGCATGAGCGATGTCTCGGGCGACAACAAGCGTACCGGTTAATGACAGCCTCGTACGAATCGGATGTCGCGACAGTTCGGATAGGACTTGGTCCATCGATCGATCCAGGTCAATCTTAACCACATCGCCAGACAGATGAACCTCACTTGGGTCCGGCAAATATTTCCCAGGGTCGGTTTCTAACTGTTCCAAAAACAAGCCATCGCTCTTAATACATCCTAGAATCTGACGAAAAAAAATCGAACGATTAGAGAACAATACATGTACAAGGCCAAGCTCAATAAAGTTATACAGAAGCGTGACCTAAATAAGCCACATGTGGCCTGAGTGCGAGTGTCCTAATGAGAGCTCAGTTATAAAAGACAAACCACAAACCGTCGGCCGTACTTTCAAATGCACACTATTTGTTTACAGATAAAAGCAACCGGGTCACACAATAGCTCGCTTGGACACACAAAAACCATTTAGAATTCGTCAAGATAGCCCACATAAAACACAGTAGCCATAACAGGGTCATTGTTTACACCCTCTGAAAGGACCAGATAATGTCAACACAATGTTTAGACTTAAGCAAAAAGTTCACCGGTACCTAAAGACATTTTATACAGAATGAAATTTTCAATATCCGCTGCTTCGCTTATGTTCACAATTCCTCATCTAAAGACAAAGGTAAATCCTGCAAAGATTGCTTAGGATTTTGAAGCTGAACCTAAAACACGTACTTGCAGTTACTCTTAGGGAAACTTCCTAGCATTGATGTCGAAAGGTGTCTGTTTCTATCTGAGAAAATAAGCTATATATACGCTGTTGCAGTAATCGGATACTTAACATGTAACTACACGACTGTTAACGATCGCTATTAACACTAGGCTACCTCGAACTACATCCTGTAACAATGATACAATGGTCTAGACCGGTCGCAACCAAAACAAAGTGGATCGAGTGCTAGTGATACAGTACGAGTGAGTCTACAAGGAGACGATAGTACAGAGTATGTCAAATTCCCCTTGCATTTTATGCATCTGTTTGTAATCCTTCACAATTATAGTCCAGCAACCGGACTATCAACCTGACGCTTGCCCACAGGCCATAAATTCAAGTATCCGGGGTACACAATACTGATGAGACCAAACCAAGTCCAAACAGCTGTCCACCACTTCTCCGGTGGTAACTGATACCGAAAAACTCAGTGTGTCTAACGCGACTACTGCTACAGTACAGTATTACCTAGTCGTACTTGGCACAGCGGTCCCTTATGGCGCGTTTATAGCCATACACCCATTTACGACTAAGTATAAAATGAAGCTTTATAATATTCTCTTACATTGATGAATTAGAAGTTTCGTCTACAGTGGGAACAGCTTAATCGGAGAGATGGTTAGCGCGTCTAGTGAGATAATCGGCCCAAGAAATATGAGACAAAATCGTTTCTATGTACAAACAGCAACTGATAATCGAACTACGAAGCGCCGGTCGATCAGGCTAAAGGCTATCAAGTTTGATAATATGTGTATGACATGCTAAAGCATATCATGGAACATGGTATTGCAATATGTAAGTTTCCTTTTTTGTGAAGACAGACTAGTACAGAATTTATTCGCACAACACGCTACATCGATCGGCGGCATGGTAACAAACCCCAACTTCTACATCACAGGTGAACCGCGGCGGTTAACGTGCATAGTCAGGTCGAACGAACGGTTGTGGAATGTAGCTAGATCCACTGACGTAACCTATCGCTTGCTGAATCAGAAAATTTAAATGTCAATGACTGACTTCAACTATCACTGTCAACGCCCCTCACCATATATATACTTTTTAAACATACCTAAAGACGACAACACTTATCTTAAAGTAAGCAGGTACACCTAATGGCTGAATCCCTCTTGTTCTGTCTCTCTCACAGATACATTGTTTATTCCTGCTTATAATCTGTACTCTACGAGATCTGAAAAAGTAAGGTGAACAGTAATGCAAAAAGACATGAAATTATCAAAGGTTACCTATGAGAAACATATTGAAACTCCGAAACAGATGACACGACGTGGAACATGGCAACAAATTCTACCAGGAAGTCTGGCAGTCAAAACCGGATTTTCGGCTGGATGCTTATTAGACATATTCTCCTTGCGAACATTTACCTATAGGCGATGTTTTCAAACGCTATAATTCAGTTTTTATTAACAGAGAGGCTACAGGGACTTTCACTGAGGCAATTCGTAGAACACTGGTTTAAGAAAAGGCAACAAAAAGCACAGTACCGCCAACACACCTGGTGATAATCTATGGACGTGAACAGTCAATCAGGATGCCGTATGTATTGCCGGTTACTAACCTCTGGTACGCCAATCCCAAAAGAACCCATCTAGGAGCAGGTTGTAACAAGCTGAAGAAGCTTCTAATCCATTACCTGTTCAGTACTACGGTCACCTGAACGTCTGAACAGTCTTAGGTTTGTGAAAGCTTTAAATACTTAATAGGCAGTAGGTGATGGTTGTTTTTAATATGAAATGAATGTCGTACTGACAGCGAGTCTAGTATTCCCCAAAAGTTTTCAGCTAGCCCCTTGCGAAAACAGGCACTATACTCTAAGTTCGCTCTTGTTGGGGCTTGTCAGTAGCATATATTCTCGATACGACAGAGATCTGAACCCAAGCCACGTTTTCACGAGGCAACCGTGTTGACTTCACAGTAGGCACAACTGAATTATCACACGCAAATGTTTTAGAAAGAGGATGACTGGAAAGATTATAGGAGCAAAACAGATTCGAATTCGTGAAGTGTGGTCACATATACAACACAGAATTGGTTTCAGTGACGTCTTATAGTTCTTTAGTTTCTAAAGTGCGTCGACTTTTTATTAGATACTGGTCTAGCTCACTACCGGTAATAGAACAATAGATTAACAAGATGCACAATCGTGGGAAAAACCGACTCCCCTGTTAAGTTGTGCCTTTACCAGTTAACGTAACTGGCTGATTCGGAAATCATAGTTTCGGTCAGAATGACGGAACTCGGCGCAGTTTCAGATTCAAAGTACAGAGAGAGTGAATGTGGCTAAATGATGCGGACGTGCACGCGTGCCTCTCTACCTCGTGATGGCACTACGTGAACGACGGATCGAACGACTGTGATCGATAAGACGCAGGAACAGTATTACTATGCTGAAAATAAACTAGACCACTGGAGTCAACACAAACTTTCTGCTTAAGCGAATGATACGATAACGACAGTACCAAGCCTAAGCAAAACGAATTGACAAAATAAAAAGACCACGCCTTAAGTGAATGGCGCAGGTGTGACACGAGAACCAGTGAAACTGGTAAGGCACAGACGCACAAGTTGCGTAGGTGAAACAGATTACAAATTTGACACAATATGATGAAAAAACGAGTAAATGTAATGTTGTTGCTCTGTGTAAACATAAACCGGGGTTTCAGCACTGAAGAAAGAAATCGAAAACGCATCTCGGAGCGGACAGTGTATGTATTGGAAAGTGAATATGTGAATCAGGAGACTTACACAGACTCAATGGGAAACCCAAGTCAATGTAAGAACGTGTTGGTAAATATTTCCGGTAAATAGACAGAATGTAAAACAGGAGATAATTATGCGAAGTTATTACGATAGAATAGGATTTTCAAGTCAAACCAAATCTAGCCAACCAACCAACCAAGTAACATGCTCCATAGTTCATGTAATCAGTTACGTAATGCAGATTGTGATGGCTCCTGAATATAGGAGGGCTGGTAATGACGCGCTAACCTATAGGCACAAGAAAAAGCTAGACTGGCTCATATCAGTGCCTACAGATAGCCAGCATCAGTGGCAATAAATATTGTCAGATATGACTGCCTACAAAAGTGGCTCAGCATTGGAACACGACAGGTATCTGGTGCTAACGTTTCCTGAAACATTCTTATGCAGTTATAAACTTGATTTGCTGTCTTCACCATTCAGATGATAACGACGCCCAGGGCGGCCACAGTTTAACCACACCCAATAAGCAATAGTTATTACACGTGATAAGCTTTCTATAAATGGTTATCACATGCGTTTCACACAATATTGTTAGTTCTCTCAAAATAGTGGCCGGTCTAAATACATACGTGCTATAATCAGTCTGATGATGAAACCTTAAGAGCACGATCGTTCAACACTTCGTTTTCTTATATTACAAACAGGTGTTTTCGTGCAATTCGAATAACAACATCGACAATATTACATCAGTAATGAGCATTGATGCTCAACTGTCGTAGTTTAGAAGCACAAAGATATGAATGGAAATGACCTGAATTATTTTCCTTTCAAGAAATGATTTAAGAAAATCAACATCCAGATACCTATACAACTTAAGGTGCAAGTGTGAGTAAAGTAAGACCACCGTCTTTCGGATAGATGTGAACAGTGGTGGTGTTGTTCGTAGCTCGGGTTGATGGTTTTGGTATTGGTATGTTCGCCGAGCTTGGCATTTAGGTTGCAAACATTTCATCACCAAGCCAGGTGACATCATCAGTGCGTAATCGTTTTAGCGTATAGTTTTTGAGCGTGAAGATTGGTGAAGTTCGATGGATGCCTGCTCTTATATAGCAGAGTGAGTTGACCCTTTGACCTGAATTTTAATTGGTTGCTCTCTGTCGTTTTTGACCTTTGACCTGATTTACCATTGGCTGATTCTTGTTACACTTGAACTTTGACCTGTCGACTGAACATTGACCCGTCGACTGATTGGCTATTTCTTGCATTTTTCCAGTTTTTGATCTGCAGCTTGACGGGGTGTTCCTTGTTGCTGTCTAATTTTGACCTCGAGTCTGATTGGCTGGTCCCTGTAAATTGATCGAGGGAGTCCTTTCTTCGTTTTGGAGATTCCGTCCGACTGATCATTCATTGTCCCGTTTTGACTTCGGTCTGATCTGTTCAAGTTGCTCCGTTTGGGTTTACCGCCATTTGGACTTGTTGGTGTCTGCATCTCTTCAAATCCTTGATTCGCATTGGTTCATAGACTTTGTCCAGCTCGATGTGTTTGTTTATTGATCCGGCTGATGAATACCAGGCTTCGAGAAATTCTCTCGCATGTCTGGTGTTTGCAGAGGTTAGAGAATATCGCGCTACCAGTGATCAAACCAAAACTCTGGATACGATATGTTGACGATACATTCGTAATCCTTCGACGCTCAATGATTGAAGACATATACAGAATGCTCAACAACGTCTTCAACGATATCAAGTTTACAATGGAAATCGAAGCCAACAACCAGCTACCGTTCCTGGATGTCTTAATCAGCCGCAAACCTGACGGAACACTGGAGACCTCAGTTTACCGGAAAGAAACACACACGGACCAACTCCTTAGTTTTCACAGCAACCACCCGGTCTGCCATAAAAGGAGCTACATTCGAACTCTGTTCAAACGAGCTGAAACACACTGCAGCACCGCAGAGCTTCGAAGAAAGGAAGAAAACTACTTGTACCGAGTATTTCTTCGCAACGGATACTCACGAAGTTTCATCAGACGGAGTTTACTGCAGAAAGAAAGAAATTCGAACTCCACAGAACCACCAACAAAACGAACTGTACTACCATACATCAAAACAGTATCAGAAGTGACCGCAAGACTCCTGAGACCACATGGTATCACGCTAGCACACGAGCCTACGGCAACGTTACGAAGATTACTATCAAAACCAAAGGAACAACTCAAACCCGCCGACAGAAGAAAAGTCATTTACAAAATCCAATGCAATGACTGTGAACAACACTGTCGGCCAAACCGGACGGAAGTTATCAACACGACTACATGAACACGAATTAGCCATCAAGAGGCACGATCAATTTTCTTTGATCTCAGTCCACGAGGATGGAACCTTCAACTTGAATACCGCAGAAGTCCTTACGCAGGCAAACACCAGACATGCGAGAGAATTTCTCGAAGCCTGGTATTCATCAGCCGGATTAATAAACAAACACATCGAGCTGGACAAAGTCTATGAACCAATGCGAATCAAGGATTTGAAGAGATGCAGACACCAACAAGTCCAAATGGCGGTAAACCCAAACGGAGCAACTTGAGCAGATCAGACCGAAGTCAAAACGGGACAATGAATGATCAATCGGACGGAATCTCCAAAACGAAGAAAGGACTCCCTCGATCAATTTACAGGGACCAGCCAATCAGACTCGAGGTCAAAATTAGACAGCAACAAGGAACACCCCGTCAAGCTGCAGATCAAAAACTGGAAAAATGCAAGAAATAGCCAATCAGTCGACGGGTCAATGTTCAGTCGACAGGTCAAAGTTCAAGTGTAACAAGAATCAGCCAATGGTAAATCAGGTCAAAGGTCAAAAACGACAGAGAGCAACCAATTAAAATTCAGGTCAAAGGGTCAACTCACTCCGCTATATAAGAGCAGGCATCCATCGAACTTCACCAATCTTCACGCTCAAAAACTATACGCTAAAACGATTACGCACTGATGATGTCACCTGGCTTGGTGATGAAATGTTTGCAACCTAAATGCCAAGCTCGGCGAACATACCAATACCAAAGACCACCGTCCTTAGTGCGTCGTCTAATTATCCGTCCATACATCATTAAAACGTGGACGAACGAATCAGCCTAACTTTCTCCATCGATTACTTGCTGAACAACCTCATCGGTACTTGATCGTTGATGCAATCAAATTAAACATATGAATCAGTGGTTGAATAGTGGATGGCGCTCAACTTGTCTGTTCGAATGGGCACGTTTCACAAGCACAAAGTAACACCGCCTTCATAATCGCATTATGTGTTTCATTCGTTATAAATAATCACAATTTTCTGTCAGCAAAGGATTACTTTTCGACAATCATTGTTTAACAACGAGGCAAGTTCATTTACATTTCGGAGCAATCATGATCATCATCATAACAGCCATGAACCTGACCAAAAGGTACTGTCGCTCGGGCCGCCGCTCACCTCAACAGTGACGTGGAATAACCTAGAAGAAAACGCTACTAAGAAGTTTGAAAATTATTAAGAGAAGACTAAGCGGAAGAACTGGAAATGGTATAGATACTGGTACGCCATTGACTGCGACTCATCGCCATCTCGAAAAACGTCTCTAACAAGCGATTTGAGTGATCACGAGGACCCATCCAGGCAGGCGACACCTACCCAGTTCGCTCAGTGAAGCAGTCAAGGTCTTCATATTTCGTGACAACGTTGTTGCTTGACCACTACACGGTTTTACCCAACTGTTGATGGCCTCAGCATATAATGCCCGGTACGGTAAACGCTCAGCTGGCATACGGAGAACATGACCCAACCATCTCAAGCTGTGTACCGTGATTAGTTGACCAACTGATCGCACATCCCGAGCATCCCGGAATACGCGTCGGCGAACGGCCACATTGCTCACGCGATCGGTTCACTTAATATGGGCCAACTGCCGAAAACAACGATGGTCAAACACAGCAAGCCTCTTAATATTTTCTTTGTGAACAGGCCACTTTTCCGAACCATAAAGCAAAATGGAACGCACACAGGCATTATATACCCTTCCTT
>LUCH01001799.1:80717-105545 GCA_013368495.1 Paragonimus heterotremus
GACCACTTCGCCAAGGTAACAGTATAGGTCGGTTTTCGGAGCAATGGTGAAACAAGATGCCAAAGTGTGAGACATTCGTTGTTCCACGGTCAGTCAGAAGTACTAGTGGATGTAGCGGAGGGCCGAAAACGTACATTCCACCGCTGAAAAACAGGGATGTCAAGATAAGTTTCGACAGAAAAAACCGAAACACGTAAGTCAGCATTAGGCACAAACAGATGACACATTATCTTGACGTAGAACACTTAGAAGAATAAAAGCAGACAAAGGGGCAATTTAAATGTCGATTTGGGAGTGAAATGAACTAGTGGAAACACCTACCGAAAAGGATAAAAATGAGCAAAATAATGCCAAACAGAGTAACTAGAATGGTTACTAAAGCGGCCATTTGGATAACGTTTCTAACCACCTAGTTGACTGATCACAAGTTCCCCAACAGGAAAGGCAATACCTACTAATATGGCTCAACGAAATAGTCAGGGTCTACATATTTTGTAACTATGTCGTT
Source organism: Paragonimus heterotremus (assembly GCA_013368495.1). Lineage (NCBI taxonomy): Eukaryota > Metazoa > Platyhelminthes > Trematoda > Plagiorchiida > Troglotrematidae > Paragonimus > Paragonimus heterotremus. The sequence goes on from LUCH01001799.1 coordinate 81,226, forward strand.
ACGACTTCATTCAACTGCTGGTGGTCTCAGTAACTAACGTCCAATGCAATAATTGCTCAGGTGGTACTCGAAGTATGTGACCTAATCACCACAGGCTTTACAACCTGATTATTTAACCGATCAATCGCGCATACGAATTTTCAAAAATACACAACAGCAGACAAGATAGAGATACTCATAAATGTGATTGTCTGCTGCAAAGAAATTAGGAGTAGGAACACCCTTTTTGAAGGAGTACTTTGCAATTTGACGATGCGAAAAGCAATTCATACAAACCAACTCAGTCTGTTGCCTTGTTAGTTATAGTCTGCACGTCTTTGGTAGAGAGGCTAAGGAACACAATATCGTCCGTACCGTGCCCATGATCGTCTACCACGGGGTACTCAAATGATTTGCAAGAGTATGTGGCCTATCGTTAAAGGATGACTGTAGAGAAGTACAACAAATGATGCGACAAAAATGGCTGTCTTCAGGATAAATGAACTTGTCACCTATCACTGCCATCGGAGGATATTTTCACACCAAAACCAATTCACCCTCTTTGTTAATGAAAATGACTTAATACACAGTGCTATCACAAGACTGATTAACAAGGGAATGCCCTAATGAAAAGCATCTCTCAAACAGGTTACGCAAGTACCAATCACTTCAGGCACTGTCATTTACTTGTCTATCCGCAGAACACGAGACCCCAATACCGACTGGACAGGAGGCTCCGTGCCGGGGTAACCGAATGACTCGCACGTCATGACAAAAGTATTTCCCGCCGAACTGCGCTCCAATCCCGACTTCGCGAGTCAGCTGAAGCACACGAGCCTCTGAGTCCAAATCTCGAAATGCGCGTCCGTGTTCATTACCTAGAAAGAAACAACGGCCCAGGATGTGACCGAATTGTCAACCCACGTTCGATAAATCAGCTGATACAAATTATTTAGTTGACTATGGTACGATTGATACGTAATGCACTTTAGTGCGCAATTAGGAACTGAAATTGTTAGAGATCCAACAACCTTGACAGCCAATTACAGACAGATCAACCCAGTCACCATGTGATAACAGTTTATGTATCCGCTACGAATTGAAAATGGATCACCCAGTGATGCAATTCAAGAAGCTTGCAATAGGCAAAAACGAGGGATGTAAAAGAATGGTTGGGTGGGACCATTGCGGTTTACGATTTATATATCAAATTTTGCACCGTCACAGCCCGATTTCGCGACTCTCCTTTTTCGGGGAACACTTCGGCGAAGTACTTGGCTACGTTGGTCATTGAGTGTACCCGTAACTAGTGATTTTCGTAGAGTACTAGGAAGGAACGGAACAGATACCTATTCCTGGCAATCAAGACAAAAAGTAGATACGGAACGATTGGCGCCAACAGCAGTTTAATGGACCATCAGTACCATCGATCAACCCTTCGGAATCTGTCTATGCTCACTGGTTCATTAACGTTTCTCCTCTTTCGGAAACAGAAATTTGACCCGAGATTATATCCTTAAAACGCCACAATGCACGTGGCCAAGATGAAGTCCTTCCCGATCTTTTACAGACAAAGATTCAGCCTCAGTCAGAGAGCTGACAGCCGTGATCCATAAACCCGAAATCAGCGAAGTCGTTCCAAATGACTCGGGTTTCGCTAACATCATTCCCAATTTCAGAAACGGCTCACGTATTTCGAGTGCAAATCACAAAAAGTAATCCCAGTCCTACTGCGTTAAAGTTGCATGCAGCCACCACACTTCGGACACCAAGTGGAACGCGCGAACAGGTGCACGAGTAACAGGCAGGATTTCGTCCTGGCTGTGGCTGCACTGATCACACCTTCACACTCCGCTAGATACTTGAACTTCACCATTCATACAGGAGGCCAACCAACTGACGTCATTTCAGATATCAAAAGCAGTTGATTCGGTCGGCAAAGCTGCACTCTGAGAAAGTCTATCGAGGAAGGATGTGCTCAAGAAGTATATCAACGTCTGAAAAACGATTTATTGTCAGGCCTTGGAACGAGGTAGAGCATACGGCAGTGCACTGTCCACTTCCAGCATCGCAAGTGGGATGCCACAGTGTTGCTCGGCCTCCATATTCGTACTCTTACAGTGTGCTCTGGCAGACTGCGAATGCAAAGGTGGGGAACTGTCCCCAAGCATTCGACTTCCAGACATGCAGTATGCAGAATACATCGCTCCAATTTGTGACGGTTCATATGGAGCCCAGAACATATGAGACAGACCAGAAGTTGCAACACGGATATTTCGTACAGCCCTCGTGACGTTTAAATGCAAAATGCTGTTCAAGATTGACAGGACTGTACCAGTTCTCACCCTTGGTAGTGGACTGTTGGAGGTATTTGAGAGGTTCATGTACCTTGGGAACTGTATCAGTGATGGTGGAATACCTAGTGAGATCATAAATCGCACATCTAGAGCTCAGATGCCCTTTTCCAACTTACGACACCTGTGGCGTCGGCCTCACCTCAGTCCTTCCGTGAAACGTCGCGTGTACAATGTCACTGTAAGAGCAGTACTACTGCGCAGCTGAGAAACCATGTCCATCAGCGTGGAGAATGTTCATGGAGTGTCCGTTTTCGATCACTGGTATCTCCGGAGAACCAGCGACGTGATGTGGGAACACCGTACCAGCAACGATGATTCTGCCGATGTGACTTCCGAACGAACAGACTCCGTCGATCTCAGAACACAATGATCTCGTCTCACGGGCACCGTTGGCTTGGTTACACTTTACGGATGCAAACTCACTGCCTTCCATACCGTGCTTTGTTTGGGAGTGGTGAATTAGGCAGGAAACAGCCGTCTAGTGGGTTCGAGGTGTGTGAAGGCACTCACAGTGAGGCTTGCTTCAGCACAGCGTTTCCGGCCTCTTGGCAGGAATCCGAAGGATAATGAACAGTTCTGGTCGAGGACGTCTTCTGAGATGGCTAAGAATACTAATCAACGGCGCTGTTGTTGCAAATCACCGCGTGTATCGCTGTAATTCTTTTATTTCTACACTGTCCATTTACCTTACTTTCCACAAGGCTTTCCTTCTTACCATACAACGGCATGTTTGCCACATTAATTGATCATTACGTGTCAACTACACATGAAATTCCCAATAGTCGAGAGCATAAACGTAATCCTTGCTAACTTCACTAGTGCAGCTGTTTCAAAGAAATTTTCGTATGCTGAAATAAAGTCGTTGTGCATAAGCAACAGTGTTGATGTTTTTACTTAGCTTAGTTCACATCAGATTCGATCATCTAGTTCAAGGAATCCTAGGTATAATGAAGTGTTAACTGCAATTGTTGTTGAATTCACACACAACAAACAGGATATACACTACTTGTTTGTTTGACAGCACCTACAACCCTCGTCACAGCATTTCAAGACACCAGTGTTTACATACTCGTCCTCTCTCGAAGCCCACACTGGTCTTATAATGCAAGAAGTTAAACTCTTAAACGGAGCTGTGAAACATTTGACCCCATGCAGCAGCATTACACGCAATTATTTTATCCCTATCACTGTCAAATCGCATTTGAAGGCATGCTAACAGTTTGTTGACGACGTCCAGTGGAACAATCATCATCTTCTCCCCGACCAGTCACAACATGTACTCAATGCTGTGAAGATTTTCACACGCAGATTTCAGCATGCCCGCATTCAATCTTACAATTCTTCTGTGATCTCTTACCTAGACGGTGAACCCAATTGTTTAGATCCCACTGAATACCTAACTACACAACAATATGACCCTTTCTGTTATTTTGTTTGCACACTACTAGATTTCAGAAATCACATTTCATTTTCATTCAACCATTTATTTTACTAAACGGGAACAATCTTTCACTTCACTTTCACATGTCTTTTTACAATCAGTAAAGCAAAGCCTCTGTCTAACACAGTAGAACGAATCTAAGATGCAGACGTATCTTAATTACATGGCTGTACACATATCTAAACTGTTCCACTGATCCAGCTGACAAATTCAATGATCCACTTGGTGAGAGAATTTTTCTATGAACTTGTCCCGATAACATAGGTGGTAATCAACGCAGATATAACGGAATGAGATGGATCAGATGGAATTATTGCTCAAATCGCCGTTCATCACAACAGCAACATGGAATATCGTAACAGAAACATTTACCAAGAATAGGTAAAACAAGGCTGGACAGAAATGCTAAAAGTATTACGAGTGCACACAAACGACTAACAGCAGTAACCGACCATTCAAGATAACGTTTCTAACTACCCATTTGAGTGACCACAAGCTTCTCAATAAGTATGGTAAAATCTACTCACTTGGCTCAGTGGAATAGTCAAGGTATTCATATTTTGTAATCACAATGTTTCTTGGCTACCTCGTGATTTCAGCAGGCGAGGTCTGAGGCAACAAACGCCCAGTGGGCATGCAGCGTGCGATCCAACCATCGCACACTGTTCAGACTGATTAGTTTGCCAAGTTACGGTGTCCAAAGCGCTCCGAGATATGTGCTGGCGAATAGTCGTGGAGTTCATGCAACCATCCCGTTTGATAAGGACTAAGTTGGAGGGACAACGATAGTCAAACACAACTAGTCCGTTACCGTACCTTCCTACAACGGTAACTAGAGTATACACAGTGAGATGCACAAAGCTGCAGTTGTTAATCGCTACTGTCAGTGTTCTGTACTAGGACATTAAAAATACCACCCAGCGGCTTCTCGCCCGTAGAAAGAAGCAGTTATAAATTCAAACAGCCTATCAACAGGATGATGTCTGAGGAACTGGTCGGCATCAAAAGATCGACGAGGACGTCATTCTTTGTAGCATCTGGACTACAGTCCGTTGGGACTTACACGGGTAGTGAATATACAAAGCTTTTCTGCGCTGCGTCAACATATAGTGCACAGGACAATTATTCACTGGGATCCAATCGAACAAGCATTACTCGTCCATAAAATCCAGCTAGGTTCCAACTCCAACTTGACCACAAGATCCGTTTTCGGCGTAGCCACAGATCTTGAGGAAAAAGAGCTCAGATCGAAAGCTAGTTGGAAGTGAACCCAAGTGAATACCAGTATTAGAATTGTATGTTCGCGTGCCAAAACACGGCGTATATAAAGCTCTACAGTTGATAAAGTACTCCTAAACGGAACTTGTTAACCAGCCTGCCAGAGAGCGCGGATATTATGGATTCTAAGTTTTTCAATTGCCCAGGCGTTAAAAAGACTTACCACACGGCGGTAAAGCAAGGACAGAAAAATTAGGAGGGCAAAAGAGGATAAGATGGTAATGGCTGAATAATATCGCCGTCGGAAGACAATAACTTCTGACAAATCCCGGTGGTTCCTACCGCGGAATGGGTTTGAATTTAGGAACCTCGACCAATGTATTTGACTGAAAAATCAGAACTACAGGACAACAGATGGGGTTTTCTTGGGGAACCTCACTCGGAGCTTCCGAGTCAAAAGTCCAAACTGCGAGGCAACAGGAGACAGGGTCCATTTGGAGGACTCTACCCGAAACTGTTGACTCACTTGGTAATGAGAAGCTCGCCTAGCCTTTGGAAGTGGTGAAAAAACATTGCTGCCTAGTGTTTTTTGTGCACCTTACGTGTGTTCAATACCATATCACGTTCTGAATTATACCGTAAGCTTGTCAACTGCACTAGGTAGTACGCCGGTGGTCACGGTCAATTGTTAAGCTGCTGAGGTGCACCTTTCTAGAGGATCATTTTTCCAATCCCTTTCTTCATTACCTGGAAGACAGCATTACTGCAACTACAAATAAGGTTCTGTTGTGTGATCCAGAGTCGTGCCTCACCATCTAAACATTATTACGAAGTCAGCAGCGCGAATTACAACCCAACGAGTGTAGTAGATTTTCGCCTAGATGCTCCCCCTTCAACCTACTGACGATGTAGGGCGAAGTCTTAGTAGGCACAGCTCTCTAGATTAATGTAGTGCACAAGCCTGACCGCTATGTCAAAATAGCAGGACAGATCAAGTTTTCCCCCTCAAATATAAACCAATGACACTTCAAGGTTTGAAAACGTCAAGTGGGTTGAAGCAAGAAAACTAAATCAATAATTTTAACTTTAACAGTTTTTATCTCATTTTAGCCTTCGGAAATGTGCATCCTCGGCCTTCAGATAATCGAAGCAGGATGAACACTACTCATACAAGATTGTGGTTCAGCATTTGCATCTGATTACCCAGTCATATCTACTGTGAAGTTGCTGGCGTTGTGGCAACAAGCTAGTCTCACAAGCACGAGGGTCAGAGTGCCAACTTCGATTCAGGCAAGGATATGCACTACTGATTAGCTCCTATAAGGGCGAAACTCGAGTCTAATGTTTCCGTTCGAAACGGGCTAGCCGAAACGCCTATCTGAATGCGCAGGCTGCGATCAAGTGTGAGTAGTGATCAATTTTCAAATACACCAATGGTTCACACTGATGCTTAGCTGCCAGGCAACCACGAAGAAAAAAGCAAACCCCGTAAAGGAATAAAGAAAAAAAAGGGGACGGCGAGGGATCTAAGTACTAAAAAGCAACCACGTCCATACTTAAACATTCAACATCAATGTGCCTAACACTTTACAAACACAACACCAAGCTATAAGTGAAAGTAAGAAGTCATCAACAAGACGGCTTCAATACGGATTTCACTGACCCGCAACATTAAATGCAGTCACTTAGTTCACAGACAACTCGGTCAAACAACGACAACACCCGTACCACTGAGCCCGGTGAGCTAACATCTCACCTAACGTTTCAAGCCATCGATTCTGTGAGTCGCAAAGGACCCAGCTCGGGAGACGAACCCGACCCACAGTGGCACACCCTCTCGTGAGCGATTTCATTTATCTACGCCAGGTCATCATCTGCCCACCCCACACCGTACGCTAGTCGACCGCAACGTCGGCAAACAGTGCTCGGTGTGACAGACGACTAGCTGGCATCTTCAGTACATGACCCAACCATAGAAGTCTACGTAAATGTAATGATTGAACAAAAGAACTCGTTTGATAACCACTACTCGCTTCCTAACCTACTCGCACTTCACTCGCTGATACCATCCGACACGAACGACCCAATGCAAACATCGGTGGTCAAATACCTGAAGACGGCTTACATCTTCTACCCTGGGCTGCCAAGTCTCGCTACCGTAAAGTAACACAACACTCACTGTCGCCAGAGGGGCCCCAGATTAGCGAATATCACCTTAGTCTTGCAGATACGCGCCTCATTCCCTACACCTCCGCCGACAACGATGCAGCTTCATAGGTCCACAAGCCGGTCAACAACCTCCATGACTTCATTACCCAAAGATAAATCTTTCAGAAGCGCTTTGCACTTTCAGGCTGCAAACAGCATTCTGAAGCATCTAGCAAAACGCGAAATAACCCCTAGCGTTGTTTGTACTGCTTGAAATGTATCAAACAACAACATCTTATCGTCTGCATAATCATGATCAATCAACCTTCCATCAGGTAGGACTATGTCAGCATCATTTGAGTGCCGCAGATAATCCTCCACTATATCATCAATCACAAAGTTAAACAAAAATGGGGAAAAAGAACAGCCTTGATGTACGCCACGCATGGCGCTTAAACTGTCAGATAGTTCACCGTAAACCTTAACCTGAGCTAAAGTATGCGAATAAAGAGCCCACAGTGTGTTCACATACTTGGTCAACACAGCCCTGCGTTTAACCGACTCTAAAAGTGTAGATCGATCCACGAATCGAATGCATCTTTATAGTCGAGAAATACAGCCATTGTTGGCCAGCGGTACACATGACGCTACTCCAAAAGTTGACGAAAAGTAAAAATGTGATCTATATATCCCAACCCAAGGCGAAACCCTGCCTGTTCTTTCATAATGTTTGCCTCTGGAACTGCAGTCAGTCGACGAAGTATAACAAATGCCAGAACCCTAGTCATTATCGAAATCAAACTAATTCCCTCATGGTTTTCGTAAGAGCTCCAGACTCCTCTCTTGAATACGGGAACTATCAATGAATGACCACAGCACGGAGGGATGATCTCCGTCGTCCACACAAGTTGAAACAACTGAGTCAAAGCCACCAATAACGCCTCTCCACCTTCTTGGAAAAGTCCCGCCACGAGGTCATCTGGGCAAGCAGCCTTACTACGTCTGAGAGCCGAAATGTAATTGCGAACCTCAGTCTCAGTAGGTGGTTTCAAATCTACCGACGAGGGTGATACACTACAGGTTTGTGCGGCAACACATTAGAAGCAGGAGGCAATCTAAATTTACCTCCAAAATGTTTCGCCCACCGCTCTTATCTTCTTGAATTATTACACATTAGTGTGCCATTTGCCTCGTTGTTAGCTTCACATACGGTCGATTGATTGAGACCAGTAGCACGTATACAAATGAAGAATGTGCGCAAGTGCCCTGAAGCAAAAGCGCCTTCCATTTCCTTAACCCTCTCCATTGACCAAGCTTTACGATCAGCCTTCAGGCTGCCTTTCAGCTTCCGACGGATATCTCTTCTAGGCTTGTTATATGAACTGTCAAGAGGAATTTTCCGTAAAGGTTCTAACAACTCCAGGGATTTCCCCGAAATCCAGTACCTGCTTCACGAACGGCCTGTTAAATTTCGGCTTAGTAGCTATCAGTAACGTCGTGGTAAGAACTGCTAAGTTTGCTTTCTAGGCTGGTTTGTTACTTATGCCTTACCGACAGCATAGCCAGTTTCTCAACAGCCAGTCGTTGCTGTCGGTGGTGTCATTACCCAGCAAAAGTAGGGACGAAAACACAACATACCAACGCATGATCAGAATCCAAGTATGTGTTCCAATAAGAACGTCTGTTTGACGCCGAATAAGTGCATGTAATTTATGTAACGTTTTCGGCTTCTACACGACACAACGTTCGTACCCACACGATAGATCTGGCCACAGTTGGTCCGGTATACCCAAACCATCATATATAAGTGGTACACACCAAAATTTGAGTATTGTTGGAAACGTTGCGTTTCAATTGTTTTCCGAAGACAGCAAGCCAATCTGTATGCTAAAAGTAATGCGATAAATGTTGTTTTCACCAACCCAACGTATTTTAAACGACCCTAACGATAACTCCCTTGAGTTTACCTACTTGTTATACACGGAATTGTGTAAACGGGTTCCTGCTTCACACATACGGTTGACGTTCAGATTGAGTAAATCACCGCAGTGCTTGAGTAATGGTATTGGTCTTGATAGATTTGTAATAAACAGCTCGTTGTTGATGGGCTTGACAACAAATACTCATGCACTGCAACTATGCACTCGTTCTGGTTCAAGAGAACTATCAATCCCGTTCACCTTGGCTGTTTAAGTGTAAGCTAGGCAACCAAGCACATCGTCATGGCAAGTTTGCGATATATCAACTGGAAACGTCGAATTCGTGTTTTATGGCTATGCCTTATATACGGAACTTGTAAATCATACGCTGACTAAAATAAAGCTATAATTAAAACTTATGTGAACCGAAAATGAAAACAACTTGATATTCATTCAGACCGGGTGCATGCTTACTTACACTCAGCTGAGTGGGGCAAAAGACTGAAGAACTAAATCATGTCCCAATTCATGTCAATTTATGTTTCAGGTGCAGGTTTAAAAGCAAATCGTTGGCCTGAGTGCAGCCACATGTACCACTTGGCTACACGTAACTTAAGTATTGTCGGGAAAGTCAATAAAAGGAGGGTTGTGAAAGTGTTGCATTCGCAAAAGACGATTGGCCTGCGAATTCGTTTATTGCGCAAATTCCCGTACAGGTAATGTCAAAAATTGGACCACAAACGCGTACACTCATGTGCACGGCAGAGGTGCATTCGCATACATTGGGTGACAGTATGTTGTCATTCGCCCTGGTGGAACTTCTGCCATAGCGCGTACACACTATTCCGATAGTCTCTTCATGTCTGTCGTCTTCCTGGCGTTCGGAGCTTGCCCTTTTGTTTCTGAATGTCGCCTGTGAGTAATATACTACTTGTGAGTAGTACATTACTCACGACGAAACTGCCTGATATACAACAAAAGTACGTGTTATCATATATTAGAACGAACTGCTGAGAAGTTATGGACGTAGGTAACTAACAGGAGAACTGGTAGCCCAAGGTACTTGTAGGAATAATCACGAGGCAGCGGTAAGCGCAGCAAGTTAGCCTACAAACATACGTTAGGCACAATGTGAGCAGCTTCCAGCTTATACATCACAAAGTGGTTGCCATCATGTGATATGCAAGATCGCATGGGGGTTGGATACTGTCAAACTATCCAAACCTAGACTGGAGCGGTCGCAACGATCGGGTTAGACTTAGCGACCGTGTGAAGGTTGTTACCGCTTAGCTACCCCTAGTTCTCGACAAGGGGAAGAAAGATAATGAAAACTACAGCTGAACTAAAGGTGTGTACGCTGAGCGACTCAAACCAAGCTGACCTTAAATTAATATTCATAACCTAGTACAGGTTTTAGCAACAAGCATTGGCCCCTAAAGCACCAACATGAAATGAATTTAGAATCAAGTAAGGTAGTCCATAAGCAAAAGCTGGATGACTGACGGTGTCGAAGTTTAGGAAAAGACAGTAGCGCCATTTGCCCATTTGTGGCACCAACGTAGACAGTAGGTTTGTGGGTTTTCAAACAACAAAATAGGACAATACGAAAGTGCACACTTTGGTAACCCAAAAAAATATACCTGTTGTCGGTAGATAGTCTAGATACTTGCAAGATGCTAGCTTCACAGTCTTGAGCGTCATTTCAGCAGAAGTTCCTCCGACCACTAAGGCCAAATGATAAGGAGGACAGGCAGCAGTTCCCAGAGTCTGAATGTGAAATAAGACACCAGAACAATAAGAAACAATTACCTTAATCTTCTCGTTAACGAATGAGTACAGTTTATCCGGGTTCAGAAGAGCTTTGGTCTGCTGATACAGGAAGGTCTTATTGGCCGATCCACCTCCTTTAGTGATAAACAGGAAATTGTACTCGTTTCCTTCCGTACTGTAGATTTCAATCTGAGCCGGCAGGTTTGTTCCCGTATTTTTCTCAGTGAACATATCTAGAGGAGCCACCTGATGAAAGAAAAACAAATTTCATTTTTTAATTAACAAAACTGACACGTTACAGCAGCAAGAGAGACGGAATCGAGTTAAAAATACCTATTCGCCCGTGTAAATAGTAAACGTCAAAACCACACCGACCAATAAAACGTTAAACAGGTTGTACACGTATTCTATCTAAGTGAAGTGATTACTGAACTGCATTGGAAGGAAAGTACAACCTGCAAACGGACAAAAAGACCACAATAAATGCGAACGAATGTATGGAAATACATGTTAACTTATTCAAACTCGAATGCCAACTCAATCGCCATTGGTACTGCACAAACATCCGTACAACAGGACGCATTTCAATGGCAGACATAACATACCTTAGCTAAAACCAATCACTCCAAAACTGAAACCAAACCACAATTTGGATTGTATCCGTGTTAGGGATCTTTGAACACGAAGCTCTAACCAAAGCATCCATATATACGGGAGTTCCCTACAAACAGTCTTCCCGTACGACAGCAAAACGTTGGCTGTTGACAGAGAAAACCTCCTACAAGTTTGCCCTTGAACGCTGGAAGATTGTACGGTCACACAGCGTGCTTTCATAACCAGTCGTAAAGTGCGCTGACTTCACCACATGGGGGTTTTATTTGGATATGCATTAGGAAAGTAAACACATCGCTTGCCGGGTGGTACATTCCCGTACAATCGGGATCAAACTGAAAACAGTGATCGGATGACTGACGTACAATGTCAACTTCTGGTTGCCAGGAGTGTGAGTGAGATAAGGAGGATCGCCTGTGCCCACAGACGTAATAAACACTGGAACAAACTCGAAGTCAAACGTGCGCCCGTGGTGTGACCTTGTCGGTCTCAAGCCAGCATCCATTCTGAATGTCGCTTTCCATTCGTTCTGACATGCTTACATATGTGGCACACTACAGAGGCGACTCCAAAGGCACATGTAAATCGACAATCTACAGGAGTGAACGATGAGGGGAGACAGCAGCCTTAACACAACGTTTTTCATAACGGCCATCAGCCTGAGCAGAGGTACAGACAGGCTCGGGTCACTGTTCATCTCAACGGTGACGTAACGTTTCCGAGGAAAGAAATAAGTGAAAAAAGGTAAAACTGAGTGAAAGCAAGATTGAATAAAAAAACTGAAAACACAGTGAATACAGGCACGCTGCCAGCCCGGATAGTGTTTCTAAAGAGCACGAGGTCCCCAATCATTAAAGCGATGCCTACCCGCCTTATTCAACGGACTAGCCAGGATCCTCATACTACATGACCACGTCGCTGTACATTCTTTTGAAGAACACTGAGCGGCGCAAGTATGACGAAGGATAAAGGACACTTGAACCAAATCAGATTGGTGAACACGTGGTATCACTAGCACAGACACCATGAACAATGGCAAGAAATGAAACTTAGTGCATTAGTGTTTGTAATGTAAAGTATGGCAGTTAACCGCAAGAAGCCCTCGGAAGTCAAGTAAGCAACGATACATACAGCCAACAGGTAAACAAATGCAATCGAACCAGTTTATTGTGTGACCAAATACCTGGTCTTCGAGAAGATCGACTGATTAGCGACAGTGTCACGATGATCAATCGACAAGGTCTGATCTTAAGATGGGGAAACAGCCAGCGAAAATGAACGGTGGACGTGTCGGCGTTTAAGTGAAAATAAGCAACTAAGGTAAGTGAACCGGAGGATTTGGGATTGTGGTCGGTAGTTGCAGAAAAGAGAAGGGGATTTTGGGATTCATGAAGATTCTTACAACACGAGAGAAACATCGGCATTCCAGCCTGCTTAAACCATTCGCCAACGACATGATATCCAAGTCCCAGACCAACAGAGCGATGGGAACGCACAAGCAAACATCTTATTCACTCCAGTAACAATCTGTAATCTTATGAACCACACCCATGATTACATGCCTTCATTGATAACACAACCCTCCGTCGTTCTCACTTACCGTAACCAACCTTAGGAATCTCAGAATTTCTCGTCAACTCGGGTCTTGGCGAACACGTGTGAACAACGACTGGAGGTGAGACTTACAACGGGAGAGTTCGGCTCCAATAATCAACCACCAAAACTTCGACCATATCAATCTCACTTCAAAATCTTAGAACCTCTGTTCGGTTTGTTTATAGCCCCAACAAAACTCCCTATGCCGCATACACAACACGCTTAGACTCGTCTGTTTATCGCTAGTTGTCTTGGTTCAGTCACACTACGCGGTTGACTATTCGCTCTTTGCGGAACGTTGGTTTTCTCTGTACAATCCGTAAACCGTACAACTCACATAAACCACCCTGACGTAGTAACAACGTTGCGCGTCTTACCTACGCTCCATGTATACACACATCGTGATGTTTCTTCCCACACCTTTCGTTATTTATTCCAGTTCGGACAGTGACACTGTGATATGAATAAAGCCTGAGTTTTTGGTTTTTCGTCGTTCTGATCTCCACACCTGCCAACGCTTCTTAGTATTGTATGACAGGCAGTTTCGTTGTGAGTAGTATACTACTCATAGGCGACATTCAGAAACAAAAGGGCAAGCCTCCAACGCCAGGAAGACGACAGACATGAAGAGACTATCGGAATAGTGTGTACACGCTATGGCAGTCCCACTAGTGCGAACGAAAACATACTGTCACCCAATGTGTGTGAATGCACGTCTGCCGTGCAAATGAGTGTACGCGTTCGTGATCCAATTTTTGACATTACCTGTACGGGAGTTTGCGCAATAAACGAATTCACAGGCCAATCGTCTTTTGCGGTCATAACACTTAGTAGCATCTGATTGTTCGTAACGCAACTGTAGCCTACAAAAATCAAACAGGTTCCACCTTGGAGTGTTATTCATACATCACTGATGAAAGCCATCAACAATCTCCCTTTTGGATAGCCTTTAAGACATTCGTTAGTAACTTACGATACCCAATATTTATCTAGGCAGAAATGTTTTGTCTTTCTGTTCTACCAATAACATCAAAGAAAGTGTCCATCGACGAACACCAAGCGGGACTCTCTCCTACATCTTTCTAACCGCTCTGTGCATCAACGTGTACCCATCCATCCATATCGAGCGGCCTTGTTTTGTTGTCGCATTAAGTTTCACTCCTAAGCTTTCTTTTCCAAGGACAGCTAAAAGTGAAATGATCTACTTTTTCCGTTCTCTATTTTTCTGTACGTATCGAAATTTTGTACGCGACATGCATTACGTACTTTCTCTATCGTCATGGATACCTCGTCAGCGATAGTACGAACTGATGAGATAACCCTACTCAGGTGAAGCGATTGACAACCTCGAGCGATTCGTCTGCAACAACGACGATAGGACCAGTACCAAACTAGTCGCGTAACAACATTATATTGTGAACGAGTAACGAGATGTCACGCAGAGAAGCCATAACATAAAACCGATTCAGTACGGTCTGTAGAATCAAAATAGGCAATGCCATCCGTATACCCAACGTCAGTCAGTTTACCACTTGGTAGAATTCTCACTTCGAGATACTCGAAACCTCTAAGTGCCCCCTCTAGAATATCATCCATCAAATAGATTAAAGGAGAGGAGAGGACCGGATAAATCTGCCGAACGCCAACTGAAGTGGGGGAATGCTCGAGATAGATATTCACGAAGGTGTACTCAACGTTCCCAGCGGGCATAAAACAGCATACTCCATTGGAACTCCTATGCGATAAAAACAGCCCCAGAGAGCACTTCTGGCAGTCACAGCAAAAACAACCCCTAGGTCTTAAATTAACCGGGCTGTTGGTTGAGAACAAAATACCGATGTACCGATGCCTGTCACACGGTAAAAATACGATCGATATACCTGCGACAAAACCGGATACTTGCTTCTTCATTTAACATATGACTCGCTCTCTATTCCAAAAGCTGTCACATTATGTGACTCGTGAGCATCCTGGATGCGATACAGCCGTGGCTGACACCTCTCCGATTTAGATTGAACATCACCCACAAGTGATCACAGCTGTCGCATTCCCACTGACTTTCCAGTCAGCGAAACTCGAGTCTAGTGCTTCTTTTCGAGAAGGGCCGATCGGAAAGTCCATGGGAATGCGACAGCTGCGATCAATTGTGGGCGATGTTCAACCTAAATCTAAATCAAAATCCCCTACTACTCATCATCAACTTCTCTAATTGTTACACGACGTTTTGGGACATATTTTGAAAGTAGACATGACCACCGCTAAATCTCAAGTAAAAGGCACTCCTTCAGTCCCTCATACGGAACGAGGGAATTTGGTCAAGCTCTCACGACCATCTTCAGAAGGAGTTACGGAAAGACCCGGTCCTGGCGCTTCATTACATTACTTAATTCCGAAGCCAATTCGGTTCCCATCTGAGAATGATGAGAAATCTCACAGCCAACTTCGCAAGTTCAGTAGTCTACAGCTGAATGAGCCGGCTCAGGTCAACCAAGTTTTTTCTCGAAATGCTCAACTCACCTATCAAGTCGATACAAGCTGAAAAGTCGTCAACCACATTTTCCATGTAGTCTTACTAACATCTTGTTGACGGCCAGCGTAATTAAAGAAAATGACACTTGAACATTTCATGGCAAAAATGTCCCTCCCAACCCACTGTCTCACTCCTACAAGTTAGCTTCAAAATCCTTACGTACACTCATAGTAAGCTGACACTTAAGTTCACAGCGATCTTTGTCGTGTTTAGAATCAGAGGGAATCAGTCGACATTTGGTCATAAACCTTGTCAGACCAGCAGTACGCACCTGTGGAAAAAATCTTTTCTAAACAGAATTGCATACCTGTTAAGATTTCTGCCCAGAACCTGTTTTGGATCAATTCCATGTGGTAACCTGGATAGTTTGACTATCATCGTTGTTTGATGGGCGTTTTGTATCCCTTCATCCCCCAAGTTTTAATTAATATTTTCAAGCTTCCGAGCAGATAAACCTTGAGCAAACGGTCAGGCAAGGCAGACAAGAACAGCGGCCTGATCTAAACCAACGTGGTTAATCTGAAACAAAAAATAATCTACAATGCAGTGGCGGCACCGATAACTGACAGCAAGCAGATTCAATTCCATTCGTGACAGTAGAGTTCGTGCGATGTGAATATTTCCAACAGCCGATCGCTAACGTCGGTGTATCGCGAATGAATGTCGAACATATCACTTAGCCGCTTTTCTTATGAAGTAAAGCGACCACGCTGTGCATACATATCGTCGGCAAATGTAACGGATGTTTGGTCTGTCTCAAAAGATCGAATAAATCGACATGAAAAACATTCCATATAGTATCTGAATTAATCCCTGTTGAGGGATATGAAGATACGAGAGAAAACATCTTTCTGGCTTGTGTTGACGTATGTAGACCGAAACACCAAGTCTGACAGCACACACACGAACATTCACAACAGTCCAGTAAACACGCTTTGCTCTGTCTTACAACTTAGCGTGAACCCCACACCAGCTCGCAAGCGAGGATCGGCCTCAACGTCGCCAGAGACTGCAATAAATAAGGGATAATTCACAGAACCATTTAAGAGTAAACTTGTGAGCAAAAGCGAAATGCTCGTAGACGTGCGTTTTAGAGACATAGCATACATCAAGTCCCAGATTCAAGAGCGCATACGCTGGAACAGTTTGCTGATATATTTATCAGCAACACTTCAGGTACTAATATTCCTCAAGAGAAGACAAATTAGAAGCAGAGGAAAAGGAAGGTGAAAATCCGCAGACTAGTCTGCTAAACAACGTTAACGTCGGATACGTTCGGGCAAGAGTTACACATAATTGTCAATCGTTGGCTGACGTGAATGAAAACATCATTAACGAGGGTTAGACGGTAGGTAATTAAATTTTAAATTATGTGCTCCATTACTCCCTGACCAGACGAAAACATGCTGACCGACTAAATTAGGTTGCAAGAAGAGTCTGGAAGGGATACGACAGTGAAGATATCAGTCCACGTGAAGTAGGGCCGGTCAAAGACAACCAAGTACTTAATCAATATGCAAATATATGCCGCATGCTCGTGAGAACAAATCAGAACTGGCAACGCGAGATAATAAAATAGTATGTCTGGAGACAAATGAGCAAACGACGGACAATTATGCGTGATTGATCGGGACTGCAACACATGTTCCCGGTTGCTTAAGTAATTTCCAACAAGACGGAAGATCGCAACAGGAGTTGGATGCGCGTACACGTCATTGCTGAACCGAAGGAAGTGAAAAGAGAATCACCTATACTTTGAATACTGGAACAGTTTATGTTACCCGTTGTCCAGATCTCAAGGAGAGAAAAACAAAGTTAACTAAAAGTAAACAGTGATCGAACGAGTAGACGCAGCAGTTAGTATCAAAAATATTGCCAAGGAAACGACAGTATCCTTGGGTTTCTAAAATCACGTGCGTGTCAACATTTGTAGTAGACTGTACACCCACTGTTGTGTAACAGAGAAAAACCGACAACGTAATCTAGGAGCATAAAATGGCGGACCATATAAGGTGCTAACAGAGCGGTTAAGAATCTGAGGCTCAACGTAAGCACCCCTGGATTCAGATAAAACGCATTACTATCAGCTAGCAATGCTAGAGTTACGGGTTTCGTTGCAGTACACACTGCTTTTCACCACGCTCCAAACAGAGTCAAACTGTCATGTAGCTCAATCAAAATCCGTGTGTGCCGGATTACTGCGGAGACGTACCGGAGTCCCAGCTAGCGTGAACCCCGACCATTAACATCAACGACTGCTGGTTACCAAACCACAACAATAAGCTAAAGTGTCACGTCTGATAATAACCTGAATTTCCCAGTCTTCATTCAACATCTCTGAGGCCCACCGACAAGGTCTTGATGGTGACGAGTGCGCATTTTAACAGAACTGTCGAAAACCTCAAAGAATTATTGACAAATATGGCGCACTCACCGCGCTTCTGGATTGAAATCAAGCATCTCTTCCGGTAACCAATGAAAACTTTTCCAGGTACTTCGAGAAAAATGTAGATGAACCAGATATCACCGAGACAATCTGTGATGGAAATGAAGAACCAGTATACAGCTTACCTAGACGCAGTGCGAAGATTGAACAGTGCGTTGTCAACTGCCGTTCAATCGAGGGCCAGCGCAACTTGCTGAAGAATACAGCTACGAAAGCAGCATTTGGTGTCGTACTTTAACTCTTCGACTAATACCTTTGTATACTGATTTCAGTGCGTTCACTAAATAGATTACCTATCCAGCTAGTGAAATATGCTCTAATCAATCTATACGTGAGGCATAATGTACGGCCAGTCATCCCCACCTACTGAGCACCAATTATCAATGAAGTGCGTGCATCCACGACAACTCTTATAAATTAAGTAATTTTACCTCGTTCTATCTGTTCTTCCTCGTTTTTTTCATATTACAATAGTTCACGTCACTGTAGATGAAAACAGAGGTCTGATCTGCAGTATTGGTTGGTGATATTCATAGCGGTTCATGAACAGCAAAATAGTGAATGAGACTTTGATGTCAAGCCGGCACCTGAAGTTAGCAAATAAACTGTACAAACATATGGAGGCAAAGCCTATAGTAGCGTAAAAATTGATATGGAGCACACGACTATTACCGTTTATTTAAAAAAGTGAATGGATGCATGGAAATTAAAAAAGCAGACTTGAAAGCCACATCATTCAGTCAAAAAGATAATGACGCAAACTGTCCACGAAGCAAAAAGCAGATCGACGATACAAAGGTATAGAAGAGGTCTAATATGTCTAAATACAGACAACAAAGTGAACGACTGCTTGACGCATCGAATCCTTAACAAAAACCTCAAACAAAATCACAGTAATTTAAAATGTACGCACAGTTACGGGAAGTTTTTACAGTTTGGAACAAGCTACTTCGTTGAGGGGCCAAAGCAGACAAATAAATGGTGCATGCAATCCACAGTTCTGAACAACGGGAATGACTGTTGACAAGCCACGTGTTAAATTGAATAATGTTTTACCGACAGCAGCCGGAGAACCTAGATCACTCGCAGACAAAATGCAACCATCCCCAAAGCCACCTTCGTTGTATTACAGTCAAAATACTTAAGAAGAAATGACATCCGGACAAGAATGATCACACGTTGCAGCAGTATTTTCTCACAGAAACTTGAGGGTCGTGTCGATATCTAGGCCGACAGTACTAGCATTATGGACAACTATGCAGCTACACTGGATAACACGATACTTGCCTTCAATGATAGTGGGCAACATCGAACTGATTATTACCCAATCTCTCTGCATCTTGGAACTGTAAATGTACGATGCTCTCGTTTGACTTATTTCATCGGTGCCTGCTGTTCTGACTGTCTTGTACCGTTACTGTCGAAAGAGTCGTTTGCTCATAAAGGATCCATTGGTAGCCATTGACCGGTGGACGGGGTCATCCGATCACAGCGAGGAGGTCGTCCTTGTACACGTTAGCTTCTCCAAAGCATACGGTCGAAGGGAACAGTGGATTTTGATCGACTAACTCTACAAGTATGAGGCGTAAAGTTCTCTTTGGGTGGTTGGAGTGATATTACTTCGATAAACATAAGTGAATAGGAGTCAAACGTGTTCGCCAGTCGTCCCACATACTTCAGCAGAACCCCACAAGTTTCTAGCATTCGCTCACTACTAGTCTTCATCTACAGCAATGGCCTGGGCTATTCGGTTCCGTCTGTTGCTGCTGTTTGCTGATAAAGACATTTCCGATTACAGTTTTATTCTGCATTTCGTTTGATTGATCTAAGGCACGTACGCTCCAATTCAACGTCAGTAAAAGCACGTTCGTCACATTTTCACATCACATACTTCCCTCTTTGCATGACTCTTGTGAAAAATAATTTTAGAATTTTCCTATATTGAACCCACCCCCGAGCTTCTCTAACGTAGAAGCACTCGTTTGGAAAGGCAGAGAGCGACCTAGTGTTACTACTTTGAGTCAAACCGGTCCTTCACGCATTATTACCTCAAAATAGTGTCACTCGACCGCATCTCAAAAACGAACGATGTGGCCACCAGTTCACCAGAACAACTTGCTTTTCCAGACTGACCAACGAGGTGCAACTAAGGTCGTTATTTCACCAAAGGCCAAACGATAAGAGAAACAATTTGCCATAATCACCATTTACCTCCCAGAGTTCCACCCGCTATGGGTTGAATTTTTGATCAAACCACCCAATTATGCAAATAAATCGGTATTTCGTACGAAAAATTGTGCTCCTACTCTTCGGACATAAAATAAGCTAATTTAACCTTTTTTATAGTATATTTGCAAGACATGATATGTTCTTCCTGAATATACCGCTTTAGCTTACAATTTCCATCTTTAATCTACACAATGCATATCTTGCATTTCGACTTTAATGCCTTAGACTTTTAGTCATGAATACCAAAAGAAAACCCGCTTCCTACTTTGGCCAGCAAATCAATGTTTCACTGCGACCAGTAAACATGAGTTCCAAGTTCACAAATAAGCAATTAGCTGGACATAGCACAGCTAACCACATCCATGCATTACAGCTGACATCACCAATACCATATAATGAAATACGTGGCAGTCAAGACCTACCATACCATAATTTCGCGACAGTTCGACAAATTTTTTGCGATGATCAAGAGGCTTTATGTGATAAACACCCTCCTTTGTCGAAATGACGGAACTGAGTATCGGTGGCAGCGTTGTTCATTATGTCCGCAACTTTCACGCTGGTTCCCCGTCTGACCCAACGCCCTTTGTCATTCTAGAGTTAGTCGGGTGTTCTCTTCTACTACGTGACTGAGACAACTGGCTAGCAAACGCACCTTGTCGTTCTCTGTGTTTGTGATGATCTTCGGTCCCAACTGTATCTTTACTTTGAGTTACTCACACACCTTAACCCGTCATAAATTAACTCCCAGCGATGGTCCCGCAAAATCCCCGTTGACACAACGTCTACTACGTTTCTACCCGCAGTTGAAGGTGTTGGCACTACTGAACATGTGACTGATTATGCAAGATGGCGCAAAGGCCATGCTCGTTCTCCGTGAGGGTGTCTTCACTAAATGGAAATTGATGATAGATAACGTAATGGTGCACGACTTGCCCGATTATTCTGCAATAACCTTCAACTGCATCCGTAGCCCACATCCTCAATCAAAACTCCTGACAGAAACTTCCGTGGAATTAGGGTAGGAGCGCTTCGTAAAATCCACGCTGTTTATTGACGTATGCGACCACTCCACTAATACCATTCTTGATGTTACAGTTTATTCGACACCCATTAGTCCACAATCCTCCGTGAACCGCAAAAACTGACCAAGGAAATTAAGAGGGATCTGCAGGACATGTCTAACGTCGGCACAATCCAGAACGTCAGACTCCAGACGATCACTATCTCTGTGCGCAATTACAAAACCAATGTACCACACTGGTCCGATGTCAACTTGATCTCCACCAACGCCTGACCCAGCGCCTTGGCACTGACCCCAAAAGTCTACAAGTTGTTTGAATAATCCGCAAAGCCAATGCCGAGGGGCTTCGGCTAACTGGATCCCAGGGTCTTAACCTCCCGATGGCACAGCTTCTAGTTCTAGACCTAGTCGACTTGTGGAAAACAACCTGTAAACAGCAGGCCTACACATCAAGCAGTATACAACACTGACATTCCTGATGAGATCACTGTAATCCATGTCAAGCCAAATAGCGTGTCAACGAATCCTTGTTTATGGGGCTCTGCAGCTGGCTGCTCCGTTAGGCTTACTGTTACCACAGTGCTTTGCCGTAATCAGAATACCCGGAAGTTGAGACGCCGAGTATGATCTCTGTTTGCAAATGTGGGCAGCACATCCAACCTTACAACCAATGGTGGACTGTCTTGTATTCGGTGCTTCGAAGGTTCTCGTTGTCCAGACACATTTAACCAAGAAATATCCTACTCGACGAGCATGACTTTTTCAGCGGCCACTGCTGCAGTACAAATTTGTCAATTGTGGACTCCTTACGCTGACAGTGGCCAAGGTCTTAATGCAGTAAACCATGACCTTGATAAGGCATTTGATTGTGTGAATCAATGTTTTACTTTACAGGCTCCATCCAGAGATAGAGGTAGTCCTCCCCGCTGGTTCGAATCCTATCTAACAAGTCACGACCTTATCGTGTGCGAGTAAGGTCCTCCTTGGCCGTCGCTAAATTCCACTACAGTGCAGCTACACAGGACTTCATTGTGGGATCACTGCTTTCCATCATTATCAATAATTTGTCACCTGAGATATGCCTTCCTTTGGTGTCGTTTGTGGGTGACATTAAAAGTTGGCGTGTTATCCGCAACCGTGATGATACAACTACTGTTCAAACCGATACTAACATCCACGACGTTCAGGACGAGGCTCATAGTGCACAATGTTAGAAGTTGCAAAGTTACGCACATCATATATAAATAAACCCTCACTTACTCCCTTGATAGCTGCGGATAAAAAATATCACGGTGCCGTTATCACGTACCTTCTAGAACTTTCCTAACACTGAAGCAAACACTAAGAAAACAAATAGTGCATATACACTTTTGAGGCGTCTGGATCATAAACTAAAAACCGCCTTGCATGTTAGCATTACTACAGTTTCGGCCTCTCTCACTTCGAACAAAGGATCCTAGTTTTGTCTCCTCACCTGCAGAAGGATAAACTTATTCTAGACCCTAGTCAGATGCGTGTTACGACGCAAATTAAAGAACTTAATATAAAACCCCACTCCGAATACACATGTGAATTAGACCTCTTTTCTCCTGAATATCGTAGACAGAGAAAACTGTTTTAAGTAACCTCAAGGTCTCAAAGTATCCTTGCACACTTGCGAATACTAGTCCACATAGGGGTCACGCCCTAAAACTAAGACCAGTGTTTGCATGCCAAACGGTTCATGCGTAGCCATACGTAGTCACCCACATATGTTAGGTATATAATGGGGATAGGCATGTATCTGCCTTTTATTCTAGCCCTCTCCCGTGATCAGAAGTTACGACGCAATCATCCCAAAAGTCCACGTCTAAAGAAACCAGGGTATCAGAAAGCTGCCACTACCTGCTTCCGTCCATCACCCACCGAACCTACTAAAATCACAATCACAAAACGTGTGAACAAAAAACACTCAGTTTATTAAGATAAACGGCTGTCACAGGCCTTGAAATAAACTCGAATTACCAACTTACTTGCGAATATCTCAGATTTTTATTTGTATATGTATCGTATACGCCACGAGAAATAGCTTCGGCGTCATTGCCGTCGGTCCAAACATACTGACCCTTTTTGCCCATGCAGATAGCAGTACCTGTATCTTGACAGCCAGGTAAAACCATACCGGCGGCAACGTTGGCGTTCTTTAAAAGTTCCAGAGCAACGAACTTGTCGTTGCTTGAAGCTTCGTTGTCCTTAAGGATGTTGGCTAAAAACTGGATTCCATATCAATTAGCAGAATGTACATCTTTTACCTGGAGGTGTGACGGTCGTAAAAGATGAGAAACGTCCCCTATCGCCTCAGATGTTATCAACTGGAGAGCTTCCGGCTTTACTTTTAAAATTGTTTGACCTGCTACTTCTAGTGACGACACATAATCACCTGGAACGTTGTGCAGACAACAAACATTCCGTACCTGATATCTTTTTGAAGGGAACACCACTATAAACCGGTTTCGTCGTTTCAAAAATATCTTGATACACAAAAGGCTTAACACTTTGTGTTGCTAGCCCCTGTTTGAAATGAGGTACACCACGTCGCTCCAAAGCAAGCCTCAACGGGCGCAACATCCGGACGGCCGAAAAATTTAAAACGAGCGCGCTCTTAATGGATTGAGGCGATTTCTTCAGATTTCTTCACGGGTTGAGGGTTGAAGGTCCAAGTCTTCCGGATCCAGTCCGTCTGTCCGCTACAATGTCCAGCTGTTTTCTAAAAGGTAATCGTCGGAAACAGAGTATAAAACCGCTCCCGGGGTTACAAAGTGTAGAAGTACAATAAATAATTTTATTATAGTCGCATTCAGTTATATATTTTCGAGGATTTTGGTTTTTTTAGTCTTTTTTGTTTTAGTCGAGCTATCCATTTAGTGATATTCATCCCGTGGTTGAGCGATTTCAGCGACTTGTCCACGGGTTCGAAGTTATGCGGCCAAGTCATCACGCATGCTAGTTGCAGAACGTGATTTCCCCAACTTTCGCCGTTTTGAAAAATATTTTCCAGCAAACCCCGGCTTT
>LUCH01001800.1:34513-49464 GCA_013368495.1 Paragonimus heterotremus
TATTCCACGTCACTGTTGAGATGAGCGGCGGCCCGAGCCACGGTACCTTTGGTCAGACTCATGGCTGTTATGATGATGATTATGATGATGGTGATGTTGTTGTTGTTGATGATGATGATGATGATGACGATGATGAGATAGCGCATTGCCCTACAGCATTGACTGTACCTTAGATGAAACGTAATATATGGCCTCCTGGGTAACCTAGTTTTTGCGAAATAAGTTATTTTTGTGATGTCTGTACCGTTTTTCTGAATTGCTTGCTTGAGGTCTTTATTCAATCTGAAGACCTCACGGTCTGTTAACTACCAAAAATGTGAAGGTGTTGAACATGGTAATGATGGGAACGTTCGGAAAAAACTAAACAACTACACCTTGCTGCTAATTTGGATTTATCTAGTCAAATGTGGTTTCATTCCGTGTCCACACTTGTTAGTCCGATTTTTAGTTTGAGAAGTCCTTGATAATGTACGGGCATTTTGGCAGCCAGTGAAGTTTTCTATTGCCGACTTTGCCCCAAATATATGGTTGCACTTCAGCCGACTCAGTATTTCCTGATTCTCAACTCTAAGCTCTATTCGTCTTGTTCCGCTATTAAGCTTGAGGAATCAGTACTTCCGTCACACACGGTCAGCCTCTTCAAATGTTAAAGAATGCGAAGCAAAAGACAATAGCAGATAACTGAAGAACCGCAAGCAAGAATGACGTTCTAAGTGAGTCCCAGTGTTGTGCATTCACATAAATAGGATTTCTGTGCCTTTCTGCACGGTTAATATTTACCGGAAACCAGGACGTAGCTTGTACAGGATTTTGTCTCACCTTCCTTCCTTTGTTTCACGACTTACCTCATTGATGTCACCAGGGGTGCATATTATTTTTCCGATTCACTCAGCTGACTGAAGTCGTTCCACAATTGGTAAACTTAATCTTTTTTAATCACTAAACATTTTTGATGCATAGGGTCCGCAGATCTGTTACGTGTTGCATCCCTTCTAGATTCTTCTATAGCTTTTATTTTAATGAATTAATTTACACTACTTATGGGATTCCGTAAACACTGTATAGATCATTATCTATCCTTGTGGCTCATCAGTTACTTTCAAGATCGCCAATTTAGTCAGCAATCTTTTTCTGGTTTGTATCGTGCGTTTGACGATGTGTCAAAGAGTTGCAGATCATGAGTTCTATTTTCATTTCATTTTGCCCACTGTCGGATAGTTTCACAATTTCCACCATCAGTGTATAGACAGAATAGGGACAGAAAAGACTCCAAGTGATATGATCATTTGAATCCATTGATTACAGACAGCTGGGTTACATTCAGTACAGTCAAATATAATGTTATGCTGGCTAAGCTGTGAACTGTTCACAGACACACTAGTTTCAAGTGACTTTAACCTTTATTTCAACTGTACTCCAGTGACCATTTTGTTTACTTCTGTGTTTGTGTTACTAGTAAGGCTGTTTAAAGTTGTTCACTCAACCTGTTTTGCAATTATATTTACCGCAGTGGTAAATTCCACTCCTGGACTGAATATTCACACACACAGCCGTTATCTCGTAAAGGACATTTTCCTGATGAGAAGATAAAACAAGACGTCATAAAGAAGATTAAAATGCTCCGTTTATTGTTTTGTCCAGATAAGCCGCGTAAACTAGGGCACTTATGGCTACATTGGCGACCTGCCAAAAGAGGCAGTTGTAAGTGGATCCGCGGCTGACAAGCGTTTAAGCGGAACGGAATAGCGGTCAATGAAACGGTGGATAACAGATCGACGGAGTCCAGGGTATACGCGGCCAAGTAGTTTCTTCCCAGGCAACCCATCCACCTGAGGCTATTGTATGAACGCAAGGAAAAGACCGGCCTTCAAACAGCTTCTTTATGTCGCTCAGCCCGAAGACAACATGTTCAAAAACCCATTCCTATTTATAGGGTTTGGGACTAGTAACAAAGCAAGGTCGAAAGAATGGACCAGAAAAAATTTAGATAGTGCAGAATAGGCGTGTAATTGGGATGACAACAACAGTTGTCACGACGGCTGAGGGCAGTCGTGGAGACTGAAGAAGGACACGATTACGGCAACACTGAGGGTCACTCACAAGTGTACTTTGTTAGTCTTTTCGTAACAATATTTTTGGGGAATCGGTGACTTCTCCGACATAGACTTAATGTTAGCCTGTGAGATCGGTCGTGCGTCTCGTCAACCGTGGAGAAAAATTACCTTGTTTAACCTACCTAGCCATCTCAAAGAAAACTCGCTAAAAGCATAACATTAATCGAGCTATCTGACTTACAGAGAACAGTCTGTCGTCATCCATGGTAGATCCAGTCTGAAACAACTTACAAGTCTGTCACAACGACGTCATTAATGGGCATTTGCAATCACATACGTGACGAGCACACACAGACCACCGAGCTGAGTCTCCACACGGCTCCATCTTTGTTTTATGATTCCTACTTTTTCATCGGCTTCGTTCGCTGTCCCCTTACATACGATGGCAACTTTAATAAAATTATCAAGCGTCTTGGTCTACATCCAGCTTCAGGTTGCACATGAGTTTACTGGACGATCCACTTGGAAAATCCAACAGCCTCAGAGAGTGGAAGAGGGAACTCACTAACGCATTCCACAGCAGCATTGTTTGAATATTTTGTTAGGAGCTCGGTAAAACCCCTGTTTGTCGAACATAATTCGTTCAGTGCTTCATTCAGCGCTTTCTCAATCGATCAATTGGCCAGTGACTCATTTTCTGTCACATCCACGTTTATCGACAATTAACGCAGCAAATCGTTGTCTTCAAAAGTTTCTCTTCAGTCGTCGAAAACTGGTATCGTGTGGCATAGTACTACAGTCCTGCTTGTACCCGCATGACAGGATTTTTGTTGGACTCAGATGGTAGCGAGAAAAATCTGAAATTGTTACCATTTGAATCCGAACATCGAAAAAGACCATGCTCACAAAATTATTTTCAACCAGCACTCGATAGTAGAAATTCATTCGGAACATCATAGGTCCAATATGTGTTCGCCGGAAAAAACGTTTATGTTGGATATATAATCAATAACGTCATCACACATCGTTGGCTGACAGAGCTGGACACTAGTGGAAAGCTGTGTACAATAATTCATTCTGGCATATCGTTCGCATACACATTTGAACAAAAACAGTTGCAAACGTAGCCAATGCCGTTCCTCCGGCGTGCGCTTTACACGAAAGGACATGACTGGCGTCTTAGAATAGTGTTATTAATGAGCCTACCACTCTTTCTAGCACATACGACCGACAAAACACGAACACAGTGTGGGATGTAACAAGCGAGCGCAATGATCCAGAACAGAATTGGACCAACTGATCAGCACGATATAATAATGCAAATAGTAAGCTTTTCATAGTAAATCAATATTGACAGATAGTTAGTAATTTGGGTGACATTACTTAAACATTATCCAAACTTTCCAGGTACCTTGTATTGGGATGGAATTTTTAGTCGGCTCTTTCTGCAAACTAATAGATTCGAATTTTGCCCTCTATGATACTAATCACTTTCGTGTGTCTTCGTTCAGATCTGGACTAGGATTCCGGTGTGGATTCCAATGATACAGTCATGTTGACCATTGCGGTATCTGGTTCACCTTAGACGCTGAGGAATTAGTATATCCGAACGCCCAGCAACATTTATTTCTCAGTACTGCTAAAGTTGCCACAGGGCTTCGATACAACTCTTTTCTCGACCCCGATAGATGGTTCCACTATCAGTATTTGTCAGATATGTTACCATCACAAACTTATCAGAATCTCTGTTAAATCTATCAACAACAAATAAGCCGACGAATAAAAGACACTCTGCAAAGCTCACCTTAGACATTCGATAGGGATAAGCGAACAGAAATATTTGTAAAATTACCGCGAATAGAAGATCGGAGACATGTTCATGCCATACCTCGTTCATTTCAGGTAGAACCCATCTTTTGTGCAATAATGTAAGCATTCACATATATTTCTTAGCATCATGAACAGAGTTTAATGTATCAGTAACAGCTGTACAGCTTCATTTGTCAGTTATTGAGTAGTATGCCATATTGGATAATTGGTCACATCCGGCAAAGCAGGTGAACTTTTTCTGGTCTTTGATAGGGAAAACATTAACCCAACTCCCTTCCCTGAAACGAAAAATTTCCACTTACGCTTTTTCCTTTAGGTAAAATAATCAAGAGCATTTTGACCACATTCAGTTTTTACAGTCTTATCTGTTGGTGATGAGATGGAGTGAGGGGGATGTAAATGTAACCGCTGTCCTAGTAACAAAACCGTAATAACAAGAAGAATGATAAATGTACGGATTTGTCGCGCATTCAGTCCATACGCTGTGGACAAGTGTGCATGTTCTGTTGTAATTGTGCTCTGTTAGTTGGTATGTCGTTAGATCATGACTGACTGATCGATCAGAACAGTGGTATTGTTGATTATTTTATAGCTTCATGAAATAAGTGCCCTATGCAAAACGGTTTTTTTCGTACCGAGTGACAAATAAGAGGTGAGCTTAATACACAATTGGTAGGCACAAATCTATGGAATTCTTGACACACTCACAATACTGTCAGTTCGACAACTGTAACGTGGAATCCAAAAATATACCGGCCCAACTTTGTACGGTGAAAGTTTGGGGTCAAGCGGATGATGAGGGTAAGATTCATAAATTTCAAATTAAGACTCAAAATAAACATAAAAACCAAGACATAAGTGAGTGTGGAACAAGATAAAAGTCGATGAAACGACGTACGGAACAGTTCATAGGAACTGTGGATATTAGTGCTACTTGTTTCCGATGGTACACTGGGTGATCCGGGGGAATTCTGATGGGTAAACACCTTTAATTGATAAACATCCGCACACATTCTCACCAACGCCCGTGCCAGTTGTGATCCTTATAACTTAATGTATGGTTCATACGTTAACTACTTTTGTGGTAAAAGTTTGCGCATTCGACATATTTGCGTATATCAATAACGCTGGAAGTTTCTAGATGCCCACGAACGAGCAATCGAGAAACGAGTTGAAACATATTGGGCTGTTCATATCCGTGCTCTCTCCAGCTTTGATGGCCTTTGTTTAAATTTTTTTTTGTCTCTCGCAACGCACTACTAGTGTGCCATCCAGGCGATCGAGTGAGTTTGGACACATAAATGACAGAATCACACTTTCAGGCGGACCATACGCTTCACCGGCGCGGATGTGATTGCATGTGTATGTTTACTGATAATATGTATTCCCCATCAGAATAAGACGGGATCAATCAACTCTTCAGCGATAACCTGTGAGGCCAGCCTACCTCAATTTGTGTGTCCCGCATTTTTTACTTTGTACTTTGTCTTTCATTTAATTTCGCTTTGTTGTTCACAAATGTTTTTCGAAATACTGGAGTGCAAGCTTTCCATACGGATACTTACGGCGGTCCACCAATGTTTTTGGCGACTACGATTGAGCTCACTTAAGTAAGACATTTAACTTCAATTTTCTGAACACCCACTGTGATAACAGACAACCTCATGATGTTCTTCATATTGAAAAGTAATCTGTTATATTCAGTGTCTCCAACTATTTGCTGGGCGTCCTGCAATATGCGTTTACATCTGAATGCCGGTCATCTTGACCGTGAGATAAATTAGAGGGAAGTGCTGTTGTAATTGTTTGCATCTGTTGAGTCACAAAGGGTTGCTGATCCAAGAACATCTTTCTCGAAATTTTTGAAACATTGTAACTCTATTGCTTGATTTTTGTTGAGCCACATGAAATTACACAAAGGCGCCTGTCTTTTACTCGAGTTTCCGTCTTATTAGAGCTCGCCAGCAGTACATATCCTTGCTACGGCCGGGAATAGAACTCCGGCCACGCTTTCATGATGCAACCATGTTGACTACTACGTTATAGAGCTCAAATTAGACACAACTGAATCATATGTGAACGCTCAGTCATTTTCGCTTTTGAGTAATGCTCTGGTTGTCTGGAAGGAGGCGCAGTAACTGTCTTATTAATTCCAATTGATGACCTCTCGACTAAGACTTCTTTCCTAATTGAAATAACAGAAATCATCAACTTGTTGGGTGTCGTATGTAGTGTGCAGTCAATGGCTCAGTGGTAAACACGGCTGCGTCATGAAGCGTGGCTGGGGTTCTAGTCTCGGACATGGACGTTTGTTACACTACAAGGAGACCTATAATGCACTGAGAATCAGTGCCGTCGGATTGGACAGTGTGAACGATGGGAATGCATTTAAAAGTGTTCCAGTTAAAACGTTCTGTAAATGTAGAAACTGACTGTAATGAGTTCCGTATGCCGTTGACTATCAGTACCATGTGGATACACTATTCTCGTTAGATAAGTGTCTTTACAGTGGTGATCTACGACTCCGGTCATGTTTCAGCTCAACGTGATGCACGATTTTCTTGTCTAACCCGTGTGCAAGTAGATTAGAATAATGAACAATTGCTAGCTTTCAACAATTTTTGGCTTAAATCCAAATAAATTTAAGTTGATTGATTCATATTTCGCTGGAAAGATGAGGAAATAGTAGCTTTTGATACGAATTCAGTTTTTTCATGACTTTGTGCTAATCGACTATCAAATAATAAGAACTTTCTAAAAGTATCTCCTGAAGTTATGAAACTTTTGACATTTCGGCTCAGGTGATTGATGTCAAAAAATGTTTGACGAGCGTTTTATTTCAAATTGTCAATATAACATTTATTCGTGGTGTTAATGAAACCTTCCATTTCAGTTTCGCTTAAAACATTCTACATTAACTGAAGAGTCATTCGAATGATTTCATTTGATTTTTGATATATGTGTGTCCCGATACTATTTCTCTAAAATACCAATCAAGTTAAGATCGAAATTAGGTGATCACCAGATCGTTGTAACACTTTGGTTGTACAGTAACCGCTCTTGAACGTGTGTGCTATAACGTTATTATTACAACGCCTTATGTTCACTACCTCCTGTTGCAATGAAAGAACTCCTGCGACCTGCAGAACTATACTTTCCGCCATTGACAGTTGAGCGTTATTTTTTGCAGGCCGGCAGGTTTAAATTAGCAGGACACTTACCTTATATCTGCCCGAGGTAATCTGTAATCGGGTGTTATCTATATGTTAACATGCTTGCTTGTTTGGCGTGACATTTTTGTCATGCTTAACATGATGTCGCTGACGCAATTTTGAACATGGTTGCTTCGTGAAACATGATTTTAAATCCAGTTCGTCATTTTGGTAAAGGTGTGCTTTGGCCGAAATAAAATTTGAATCACAAATCGTTTTTGCAAGGGATCGGCCGGAAGTTTTCTTGAAAGTGAGAGTGAATTATGTACAACTCAACAATATGGTTGCCAGATGTGTCTGTTAAAAAGTGAACTGCATTTACATTTCTTTCTTAATCAGCGAGATCCTTACTTACCCTATTTTCAGAAGATCCATCAGACACAAGGTTTAATCGCATATTAAAGCAGACTTCAATGGCTCAGGTACTCACTTGGTTTTCCTCTCTTTTATGATCGTTTAACACAGTGGAATAGTCCTTTAAAAAGAGTAGTTTATGCGAAGACTACTATCACAGCTGTTAGTGAGAAACTCGCAGTGGTAAACACGTAAATACAGCCTTTAATATAAGCGTTGTTTACTTAAACTTGTTTTAATCAAAGAGCGTTGTCGGCACTTCTTAACAACTCTTGTTTTAGTAACTTCTAATTACATATAATGTACAACCTGCTTACATTAGACCTAGTCATCTTAGCATGGCACATGATAGATGGCTTCTTGTCGACTTTGTATGGTAACATAAGAGCATACACAGGTTCAAAGTCAATCCATTCTGATGTCAAACTGCAGCTAGAAAGAGAGCTTATTTAAACGTATGCGTAAATAAAATATGTCCAACCATGCGCTGCGTAGATTGAACGGAATATCGACGTCAAATATTATGGTTACAACAAAGAATTTAGCTCCCTTGTTAAAGCCTGCTTTGCATCACACAGACAGTTAACTTACGATCATAGGTAAATCATATTTGTTATCCTGTTAACGAGCTATTTGGTTGCGCCAATTATAAAAGTCAAACTGTGTAAAAAATAAAACCAACATCAGAAAGACTGAAATCACCAGGCGTTTAACAAAAACGTTTAATTAGTTAATAACAACCCACGAAGAACGGTAAAAGTGCTCGTCATAAAATAGACGACAATTATAGACCACATACACACTGATAAGAACATTTGTATTTTATCGGCGTTGGAGCTCTGATTTCCATTCATTACAAATCATACAAGTATCTTTGAGTTTTGCAATACAAAAGTACTCAGGTGAGGTGGTTGTAACGGTTACCACCGATACGTCTGTAAAAGACGCAGATATGATAAACCCATTGTAAATGATTAGTTCACTATGTATCATGCTACCCCTGTTTATGTCATCACATTTTGTAAATGAAAGCAAACATTTGTTTGTTTGCAAAAAGAACTAGCAGAGAGCCAACCTGTTGCGAAGAATTGTCAGACTGAACAGCAATACACACTACTCTTTGTTAAGAGCTTCATTATTCGTAATTACTGTACAATCACTTTCCGAAACATCCGCGTTACTTTTGCTTCTAGTTACAATTTATTTTCATACAGAGAGAATACGACAGGAGCTTACATTATCACAACAGTTCCTAGCGTAGTGATGCATAATTCTCTAATTTGACTGTTGACTAATTGTTCCTTACAAGTCCAGGGATGCTTGCGATGTTAAGTAGTGTCTTCAACGGAACATCAGGATAGTGACGCTGACCTCGTAGAAATAATCTTCTGGTTTAGCTTGTCCTGTTCTAAAATTCTCACTTTTAGTGAGCGCGCTCAAACCAGTTCATTTGGTTGCATGACAGCTTTAACGAGAAGTCATTGGATCACATTCTTTCAAACAACTATTTTGAAACGGACCATGATCCAAAACAATAGACGTGTCCTATTTGATGGGCTGAATACTACGACTCTGGGCTGCCATGTTTGGGGGTGTGTGTATATATTGGGTGTGATCTTGTCATGGCTAATTTAGTGTCCTATCGACAACTGATCGCTAAACTTTTACAGCACTAGTAGTGCGCAGATAACCCCTAGATGGAATCGTTCCGTCCACTGTGCTCTAAAATGGGTACACCTTTATCTTATCATCTGATACTTTATCCAGGTGGCGACATTTGGTTAACTCAAGCCACAGGAGAAAACATCGTATACGTTCGTAGGACAACGACTGCAGACGCCTTCAGTGCGCGTGCCGGGGTGAAAAGAGATCGTAGCCAAAAAGATTTGCTTTGCGTTGGACTCTTTGGGGTTATTTCTGAGTGAATCTAGCATTCCAGTTATGTTAGGCTTTCAGAAGACCGACGAATTTCAGTTGTTCTTAGTAGAACTGAAAAAACTTACCGGACGACAACATGTTAGTGGTATGTGTGACCGAAACTGTGTGTAACAGAAATTTTGGTGCTTGTGTTTTCCGACGCACTGTTCAGACGATTACAGGTTTGAAGAAAACTACACTTCGAAAACATTTCTACATTAGTCTGAGGCACATGATCATAGCCAATCAGGAGTCAGGAGTATTCCTATTACTTTGATATTACTGGTTTGACGACCGTGAAACAAAATAACTCTCTTCTTTCAGTGCATATTTCATCCAATTTAGTTTAGTGTTTAATGAGTAGAATATGCATACAGAACAAAGCAGGAAACAGCAATGAAGACTTGTAAGCAATCGGAGGCCAGGGTTATCAACAGAGGTTAGTCAAAGTGGCATGGTCAGCCGACTATGCATACACCGGATGACTCGTCAATCAAGCCTTAGTTGAATGTCGAAACGGATTATTCGTTTTCCACTTTTATATTCCAAGGAATTCTGCTCATCCTTGAAGATAATCAGCTTCGGTTGACTGAGTATCTTCAGCTACAACTAGTCATCCATAGCAAAATATGCGCTGAACGACGAATTGTGGACAGGCGTCTTCAACTGACCAAAATTGATCGCTGCGTTTATCCCTCTCTTGTCTATGAGACAATTGATTATTTACCATTCTGTCTGACTATATTGATTCCACTTTGTCTGGCTTTCGTACACCCACAGTTTACCGTGTTCAGTGATTTGAACAGTTGACATGTCACCTAACGCCTGATCTGCGGTCCACAATTTTTGGATTACGACAGTTAATTTCATCTGCCCTATACTACCTGTCTTTACGTTCAAAAGTGGTCTACAGAGGCTTCCGAATCAGGAGAGAAACGTCATGAAAAACATGTAAATACTGATAACATACATGATTAGTTTAGAAGTGTGAAAGCCCTATTGTACGGTCATTGAAAACAATTCCGTGACGACGTCAGATACGTAGGTCCGACCTCACGGATTGTACACTCACTCATGTACACAATACTACTGCTGACAAGGAAAGCTCATTATGGAATAAACAGTTATGCTGTATGCCACGATTTCATGTTCTTCTTCCTAACGCGAGATTGGTGCCCTCACTTGGATAGTAGGAATAATTCGTGATAGTGATGCAACTTTAATCGATCGTTTATATCACCGTCTAATCAATATCCTACCTATAGAATCACGCGTCGCTCATTTTATTGTTTATTGTAGCCACCTACGATACTCTAACTGAAACACTGTTAGCTTTAGCCCAGCAAATTGTCATATAACGCTTATGGTACACCTGTGAATCTGGTGTGCCAAACAACACTGCGCTATGCAACCACAGCCATCGTTGTTTATCATACTTGTAAACACTAAACCTGTCACTTTGTTGAACAAATCAAACCATTACTTTAATGTTAGAGCACTGGTGAGTAATGTCAGCTGATCAGTGAGCCTAATTTCTTACTCACTTCGCGTTAGTTATTCGTTAACAAACCAGAACAGGTCTGAGAGTTTAATCAGACGTAGGCGTGCCGTAAATAGTGCATGACAGATAGGCATTCTGTTGCTTGCGCCCTGCCGGCACGCATTTCGTGGTCCCACTATAATACTCATTCCGCCGGCATCCGTGTGCTTGTTAGAATTGTGTGGTGTGTTTCCGCGATCACCTAACGGACTGGCAGTGAAGCTAATTAACTGGATGGGCAGAAATATTCCCACCAGTGTGGTGTATGACTTGTTAATATCGTCTTGGTTATTGGTCTGATTCACGCTCTCGTGTCTATCTCCATCCGGTTGGCTGAACCGAGGTAGAAGCAAGCTGAGAAATGTTCTACTCTGAATGTTACGGAAGGTAACCCGTAAGTTCCTCACTCTCATTAAATTACCACTTGAGTTTGACATTATCTTTCAGTAATTAGTGGTATATTTAACAACTTTACTCGTACAAGCATATGTCTACATTTCACGTAGGCAATCAGTGTTGTGTGTTATACGGAAATTTTATCTATCTAGTACTCTGTCTGCGATTATCTTTTGCGGGACGTGAGTTATTTGTGGACTAGCTTTATTGATTTCTATCTTTGGGTTCAAAGACGGTTGAGGTAGCCAACTGCGTTCATGGTATAGACATCATTTTTTATTTGAAAAATTGTCAAATGTCCGCAAAATTTCGACTAATTTTTCTAAACCTCTTATACGTTTCACCCTTTGATTCATCAGTTTCGATAAAGGTTCCTCATTACGTTTGAAAATTTCAATAGACTAAGCGTCATGTAAGAGTAGAGTAGTTATTAAATAAGGCTACACTAATGTCACTGAAAATAACTGTGGCTGTACATATACTGTTGACATTGCAAGAGCTAGAATGTGCACTCTGTGGGTCAACGGTAACAACTGAGTGGCTTACATTCAAACAATACTGGAAACTATGTGGCTGACCATACACGGCAGGAAGAAGTAGCATTGCTCTTGACCTACCCTAAATAACAGTACTTCAAAGAGTTTGTTTTTAACTCCGATACAGTAATAACATCATTGATTTATGGTAGCTGTTTTGTTAGTCCATTTCATTTCTCGCACCGCATACATTCCAACAATGCTTGTCTTTGATTTTCTGACCTAAATAATTCTTTAACTGAGGCGTTCCGTATTGTCCGTTTCAAGATAATTGTTTGAAAGAATGCGATCCGATGACTTCCTGTTAAAGCCGGTATGCAACCAAATGAACTGGTTTGAGCGCGCTCACTAAAAGTAAGAATTTTGGAACAGGACGCGCTAAACCAGAAGACTATTTTTACGAGGTCAGCGTCACTATCCTGATGTTCCGTTGAAGACATTATTTAACTATTTGGCGGACCGTATACAGTGAAAAGGTTTGGTGTAGTTGTTCCCAGTAGTTTTTGGTATCACGGAACCAATCATAGCTCTCACCGTCCGAGCCAAATTGTATTGTTGATGCTCACATGGATTTGATTTCTGTTTTTCCTAAGCTCTTTTCCAAATTCATTGTCCGTTACATTGAAACTCTTGATTCCTTGACAAGTAATATCTGTATGTGTATTGTTGAGATAATGTGGTGTTTAACAACTCTAAGTTAGATTGTTGGTATCACAGTGGTGAATATCTCATCAATTTAATGTGCCAGTATAGCTACGGTAAAATGTACTTAGTTGTGTGTGGTTTCTATGAAAGCAGTGGCAACGTTGATTATCATTCAAATGTTTCCAGCCATTTCTGGCATCGCATATATTAACTTAGTCTTACCAACCGTGTGTGATCTTGAGATAGAGAAGCTGCATTACATTATATTCACCGAATCGTAATAAAACAGTTCCAGTGCGCTATATTATTGTTGGTTGCCGTTTTTCAGAGAAAGTGAGTCACTATGCAAATTCTCAGAATGAACATTTTTCATTTGGATCTAAGGAGATACTATACAAACTGGTGTCCCTTTATCAAGGAATGTGAACAAGCTGCAGAACAGATAACATTTAGATGACATTAAAAGTTCATGTGCCCGTAATTTCCAGTTGTGCGTTTTTGTCAACAATTCTCGAAGGTATGGAAATAGTACAAATCTTCCTTACAACTCCCGTTTTCCATCGTTGCAACGTTCACTCCAAGCGGTTTTTATAGCGGATTAATCTAACTAGGTGCTGTTTCAGTTTTTGTCGTGGCTGATTGCCTCACATTCTCTTTACTAAGCCCACACAACTTCTGCCTAGGTTCCAACAGTCGTATATCTTGAGGTGATCTGACAAATACATTATCGATGCGTAATAGGGGATTTTTGATTTTCGTATAGGTTGAACACCACCCACAATTGATCGCAGCTGTCACATTCCCATAGACTTTCCAGTCGGCCCATTTCGAACAGCAGAAGCACTAGACTAGAGTTTCGCTCTCATTAGAGCTCGTCAATAGTGCATATCATCGTCACTGCCGGGACTTAAACTACGGACATGCTGTTCATGAGGCAACCGTGTTTATCACTACGTCACTGACCTCACGTTAGGCACGACCGAATTATCGTATGTGAACACTCAACCACTTTCGCTTGTGAGTAATGATCAGGTTGCCCGATCGTCTCGAGAGGAGACACAGTTACTGCCTTTTAACTCCAATCGATCATTACTCACTGATCGGTACTTACATTTCTCAATTTTTGCGTAACGTCATTTACTGTCCTGAGCTTTCGGTTCGAGACAAACGCGCCCACCAATGCATGCCTGGAAGATATATGTCGGTTTTCTACAACACACCAACAAGTAAGAGCTCATTTAATGTTTGATACATTGAGTTCCTTTTATCCAAGTTATCAGGATGTCAAGAAGACATACAATGCAAAATGCAAGCATACCAACACCCGAACAGAAATCTGGCGTCTGTGGTCGCGAAACATCTAATCGCAACAGTTCATGTGGTCGACTCCGCTATTCAGTGTATGGTTCTATTACACAGTCGCGACTCTAAGATGCTGATGTTTTCCAAGGTGCTCCTAATCAAACATAACGCACCTGCTCCCTGGTAGCATAAGGTGCTAATACAATCAGTTTTTTTGTCGTGACAATGAATCCTTCTACCCCGTCCTGACTGCACCTATGTGATGTTCGTTTACTTCAGTGTTTTGTCCTCAGGCCCCAAACTTATATAACCACTTATTCTTGTCTTCAAGATTAATGGCTGTATGGATGATTCGGTAAGGGTGCATATCTGTTATTATGTGTTTTTGAGTTTCAAGTAAATGCCTACTACCTTCTAGTCATATGTAGACTACCAAATAACTTCAGTAGCAAACTGTTAGATAGACTGTTTCCAATGTTAAGTCTACTCTTCTTCAAGAATGCCTATTAATTTATCGACAAAACGAAGTGCTTTG
This sequence comes from Paragonimus heterotremus, assembly GCA_013368495.1. Classification (NCBI taxonomy): domain Eukaryota; kingdom Metazoa; phylum Platyhelminthes; class Trematoda; order Plagiorchiida; family Troglotrematidae; genus Paragonimus; species Paragonimus heterotremus. The sequence continues at coordinate 48,835 of LUCH01001800.1, forward strand.
TCAATTTCAAGACCCTCTTAGAAAACACGTTGAGATACAACATTTATGATCATTGCGTTCCAGAAAATTTATAGATCTACCGTTTTACTGTGAGTCGAGCTCGAGTTACCGCGATGAACACAATGCGCACGACCAGTCATATGGTCGTACATCTAAGGCTGGCCGACCTCGGCTAGTCTCGTTGGGGTTTGTATAACCATACAGTATCTAGCTTCATTGTGATTCTGTATGTACCGGGAAACTACTTATAATGTAAATCTTTGAAAATCAATTGAATTTGATGTGGACACAACAATTTCGATTTTGGTTCCAAATTTTTTGACCATGATAACCGGTATTCAGTTGTGCGGAACTGTGTTGAAAAGGCAATCCGCAATAGTGAATGCCCAGGAAACACTGATTCGTCTTGCTCCGAAGACTTACAACTGAACGTTTCTGTTCAATGGGGCACCTGCTCCGAATATTGACGACATGCCGTTCAGCACTATAAATACTTATATTTATATTATAATGTCCGCATATTTTATTGTTGCTGATGAGTAGTCTGAGATTCGGTTAATTTCAGGTTCTGCAACACTCACAATTGACTACAGGCTTTCCAACCAGCCTGTTTCAGAGAGTTGCACTAGA
>LUCH01001800.1:56284-77087 GCA_013368495.1 Paragonimus heterotremus
TACGAATGCACAGAGGGTAAGTTCCGGAACGTACATCTTGAACGAAAATGTACTGTAAGTCTGGAATTTATCAGCAGTTTCAAGGTATGTCGTGCGCCCTCTGAGGAGCTCCCATTGTGAAAGTGATACATTATTTATAGGTAAAACGAAAGTTGGGATTTAAAAAAAAAATAAACTATGAAAACAAGCAGACAGACAGTCCATCTGTTGAGGAAAGGCATGAGGTAAGGAAGTGAAGAGTCAGACAAAGTCGAATGAAGATCGATGAGTCATAAACAGACCATTTTTACCTTTTGATGAAGTAGTTATTTGTATGAAGAAATCGTGTTACAAAGCAGTTCGCTACTTAAAAGTGTAATAGGCTGAAGTAGACATAGAATTTCATTGCTGAAATAAAGAGGTAGATAACAATTTCCTCTGGCAAATGAAACTTGGCTGTCACTAATGTCATCACCCTAGCGTTTACATTCATCCAGAGCACTCTATCGGTGGTTTGCCGGTTTCTCATCCATTACCATAGCTGTCTTCTTTCATGGAACTCTTATAGAATGTACAAGGACAGGGCGCTGTAATAAATAAACCAGACGTAAATGCACTGGCTACTCGGGTACTACGTGAACCATTTCCAAAAATGGACGACCGCAGCGCAGCACCTTACAAAGTCTCTTCTAAAATAAATAACCACATTCCTGGCACAATATCATCAAGTGGACATGTGCTAACGAAACGTTCAACGAAGCAGACAAGTAAATGAGTATGGGGACCTATCCATCTTTCTATTAAGGTTATCTTTGAATTTAGTCAGCAGTTATTTTTGTTCAAAATATTTGGATAGTTCTAGTAAAAATAGTACAAGTCGCTTTCTCAGTAACACTCTCACCAGCTTTACGGCTCAAAACATGCAACAAGACAGATTGTTGATATAAAATTCTGCGAATTTACTACAGAAGTTAATCCTAGCCGGTCAGTTTTACTGTGGCAGTTCTGATTGATTGGGTTGATTTAGGCGCACTTATTACTGAGTCTGAAGGGAACGCAAGAGTCGATTGCTTCATACATGCCGTGTATGGTTTAATGGAACTAATCGTTGTATGGGACGAAGCAGACGGAACATGCGAATTGTAAACAATATAAAATGACATTAGCACCTCTATTGTTTTGTCGCGACAACGTGTTCAGTTCAAAGTGAGAATTTGATTTGGAAGTGTATGTCCTCTCTTGTATGGTTCTCCTCTTCGACGATCTATATGCGACATGGTGCCTCATATGATTTTCAAGCACACCTTGTGATACCAAAACTAAAAACGTTCAATATTTTTCATCTAAACCACTTTTATTCGGAGTATTTTTCCTTGAAAATTTATCGTCGTCAACTCTCAGAAGTTGAGTGGGGTTAGGAAAAATATGTCAAATGTAAACCATCTAATGTTTGTATATGGTGTTCTGTTCTGTTTTAGTGACCACAAATACAGTCGTTTTTCACATCTTGCAGCTACTCTGAATTACATTTTGGAAAAAACACACGAAATGTATTTCTTACAACCAAACTCTTTTCACTTATACTAAACTCTTGGCCTTCAAGCTTAAGATCACCAAAGCGCAGTACATTTCCCTATGACCCAGTGTTTATTATGGCTTGCATGTGTAAGAACCATCTTATTGAAGTGGTCAAGTATCATACCTTGTCTCGAGATTACCAAGGAAATTCGTTCTGATTTTGTGGCCTCTCAACGCTAACCAGCGCTAGCAATCAAGCCGATGAGATGATGTCAATATACCTTATAAAAAGGCGGTTTAATAAAAGGTCAACGTAGCTTACTCATTGGGGGGATTTATTTTTTCATAGGCAAAATATAGACCAAATTGAAACTGTTTACCGAAGTCTCACTCAAACACTTGTTTTAATGCTCTGCAGAGGGGAGCAACACCATTTGCACTGTTACACTTGGTTTCATCAAGCATGTTGGGACGTTTATTTAGCAAGATTAGGGGTCTCGTAAGACATCCGACTGCTATTTGAATTTTGTTCACGAGGTTATTTTCCGGAATTAATGGAGCAGTTACTAGCGAAGAGGCAGGATATTTCGCATTTTGTCCCTGGGCAGTTGTAGTTGAAGGTTTACTTGTGTTGTCTAGGTCACCTTTGATGTGTGGTCATTGGAATAGTTTTTGGCACAATGTCAATATAAGGACAGAGATATTGAATAACCGCCTGTTCTAACCAGTGATATGTACAGCGGATGGGCTCAAGTAAGACTGAATCTTGGATGCAGTGCATCCTTTTGAAGGAATCAGTCTGCAACGTAAAGTTTGGTACAAAGGCCGTTGTGAAAATTAGGCAGTATTTACTTTGGAGTTAATAAATGTTTGATTAACATGGATCGGATCAAGTCACATTTTTGACATGTTTTTTTTATGTTGAAAAAGTAAAAATTGCTTTTCAATTAAATATACATCACTTTTCATACGAACTAGTTCAGTCGCTTACAATACAAACAATTATCTTTCATTTTCTATTGATGTTATCAGTTTATTCAGTTAACTATAACCGTGAATATCTTCTGTTGTAATTGTGATAACATCCTTCGTGATATCCAGTCATCTCTTTATTATAATTTGTGCTGCAGGTTTTAAATTTCATGGTTTAACGATAATCGGCCTTATATTTGAACACTGAACCATCCGTTTAATTGATTGACTGATGTATCTATTTAAGGCTTCTGTTCTGTGGAACACTACCAGTCTTCTTCGAGACTGGCAAAAGTTCATTAGTAGAAGCCAAAAGTTTTTATTAAGGTTACACTCACTTGCTAAAATTGTAAAAAAAAAGATTTATAACAAAATAGGACATTATTATATCGGGCTAACTGTATGAAAAACTGGTATTCTATCTCGAGCAGATTTTGAATATATATGATCATCTTTTGCCTTCACCAATCGTGTCTACTCAACGGTATTTGCTCTAAGGATGTTCAACCAAGACTGACTGAGGTGTTGAATCTCAATGAGACAAAGAGATATTTTCCAAGTGATCTTAAGTCTTCGTCTGTAGTTTCCCTTTAGCTTAGTGTGAAGGCAAATTACAGTTGTCCTGGAAAAGCATGATAGTCTCAGAAATGTAGTTGACAAATTCGAATTGTTCCAAAGAGGAAAACCTGTGTCGACGTGGTCACCTAATTTATTCAACCACTTTCCAGTCTAAAAGAAGAGTATCTTACGCTGACGAACCCTGACCGAAACAAGATGACACACTGAGGGACAAGCTAAATTCTGTCATTGTAACTGGCTCCACAGTCGCATTTGCGGTGACAACTGATAAAAGGTAGATTTTCTGACGTTTATATAAGACCTAGTAGCCGACTGACTGTGTCGAGGTAAGCAAGTTGGTATTAATTGTCTACACGCACAAAATGTTCTCATTACTTATATACTATTCGCGATATTCGTAGATTCTGTCATTCAGATGAGACGTTCAGCATCCACCTGACTGTGTGTACGATTGATTTGACTGCATCACGAGGAGACACGACCGATCGGTGCTGTCAGAATTCGACCCCCGTTCTTTATCTGCTAGTTAACACGCCTTAATCTGACCGATCGCATGGAAAATGACAGTCCTCAAACATACACTTGGGTAGAATTTGAGTTCTTAATTTCCAACTGGGGCAGTAATTTTGCGGTCCACGGTCGTTACACTGTATATGTAGGCAACCTATATTTCGACTTGGTGTTACGGGAACTGCAAAGTGTTCACTAAAACTGTTAAACGTCGGAGGAAACATCAGGATAACAAAGGGGTCACAGGGTCTGAAAGTCCTGATCGCTCTTCTGAACAGGTTCGTTAGTGATCTTCCGTCAAGTCGGGGACAGATTGACAGACCACCTTACAAGTTGCAAGCCTCCACATTGAATGACGTGCTGGCACCTGTTTAGTCTGGAGATATCCCAACTACTCAATGGTCATCGTACATTTTGTTGATAAGTTTGCCCTAGTAAATATTGGTCATGAACTACAAGAAACAACGAAAGACAATTGACTGTTTATCACCTCACACCTACTGGTTGCTATTTTGCACTTTTTCTTAACATTTTCCGTTTGAGTTCAACGGAAAAACGATAATACATTGTTCTTGGCCTTAAAACGGAAAATCTGTATACATCTTCCTGCATGTTAGCAACTGACACCAATGATCATACATACATATCTGGTGAGGACAAAGCGGTGACAGTCAGTCGGAATGCGTGTCAAGCCCAAGGTTATTCTGCATGCTTACGGCTTTAGCTTGCTATCAACCAAGCGCGTGTAGCAAATTATCCTTACCATTCTGACCACCACTCCAGAAATGGTGACCTCCAGCACAGTTTTATATGCTTAACACCATTGCACTGAAAAATCCTGAGCATGTTGATCAATACTTATGCGATATTACGCTTAACACAAGGTGGGGGATTTGCATGAGACAAAAAACCCTTCAGTTATTCACGTCTGTATTCTCAATAGAAGAATAATTTTTTGAGTGCATCTTAAAGGCGATCAAATGTCTGCAGGAGATGGGTACGCAAAAGCAAGTGAAATCTTGACATACCACTATTGAACACTGAAGCCTCTGAACCACCATTCTGACCAAAATTCACAACTCGTATTTTGTGGCATATATGTAGCAATCAACTTGGGTTTGAAGTGGCTCAACTTATTTGACATTAATTGGTGAGCTGAGCGATGTGTCCCACTATGAACACGTGGTAACCGCTAAGTAATTCTGAGTACACGTTAGCTTGCCAATTTAATATTTCACTTTTGCTGGAAGAACCATTAAGCTTTCCTCCCGGTGCGCATATACTTGTAGAAGGATGACTGGTTATGCTAATACACTAAAACCGACAAGGAGTAGACCTCCGCTGATTTGTCTGCGATACACCGAGAACTGGCCTAAATTTGCTAGTTGCTCTGTTTACTGGGTATTCCCAAATGCCGTCGTTTTCCTTGCGAACAGTATTTAGTACCGTATGACACTCCCCTCAGTTAGTACGTTCGTTTACTGGTTGAAACGTACTAAAGTATGAAGGATCTGGCAGACTATGTCGTTAGGGAATTTGTTTTTATGTACTGTTATCTGTGTTTGCGCCCGCGGTGGCTAAATTCAAATCCTCAGTCATCACCTTTCTTTGGGCTGGTTTGAGCGGAAGTAAACACTTGTGAACTAGATAGTTTGTGCTCAGCGACACAGTTCATCTGACAAGTTTACACAAACTTAAATTTACATGCATTAATGACAAGTGGTTATATATTGATCAGTGTGATTGTACCTGCAAGTCGATGTGTTACTGGTGATGTTCAACTGCACTTGCAATTGCGTCTTGCTCATTTCCGATTTCTTTCACTCATTTCGTAGAAATTTTCACTGGTTACTACCATTTATTTCGGACCGTTACAACGGACGAAGTTATTTCCTCCAGAACTTCTTGTGGATTTCTGCCGTTCAAAAATTAGCGATTCTGTTTGATTCACTTGATATCGAGAATCAGTTAGAATGCTGTGAAATCCTGAATTCCAAGTAACAAATAAATTAAGAGGAACGAGGGATCAGATCGCTTTCTACAGTCTTTAGAAATGCTTCGTGAGTCATTGTTACAAAGTTAGCGTTTCCTGATGTCGAGTTTTTAAATCCTTATACCTCTTTGAAGCATCCGCTACTTCAAGTTTTTTTAACTCGTTAATCCCTCGGCCGTTGCAAAGGTAGAATTTCACAACCAAACTAAAAAGGATAATCAATGCACTTTTATGTCAACTTTGAAATTCAAATTCTGCAAAATATATTTCCTTACGAATTGCAACTGCCCCCATTTTGTCTTCCCCAAACACTAGTACGGCCTAATGACCCCTTCCAGAATCAGCCATAGTATTCTGCGAACAGTTTCAACTTGGTAAACAGGCACTGAAAAATAGACCGGTCTTGTTGTACAAATTATCAGTGCTAAGAAATCCAAAGGGTCAACGACCATGGCCACTTAGAACGTAACTATGGAGGAGCATTGCATCCGGTACTTCCTATTGTTCTAATGTAAATTCTGCCCAACGGTGGGTGGACCGTAAGTCAGGTGATGAAAGAACTTACTGGACTCACTCGTTCATTTGGTAATTGCAAACGTGACAGGTGTTTTCTTGTGAACCACCTTCCACAGTTCGAAGCCGTGTTTGAGTAGTATCACTTTTTCAATATGTTTCGCGTTACGGTTCATCTCACAGAAACCACAATGTCAGAACTTATATCTCATTTAACCATACAAGTCATAAACTATTTTCCGCTCTCACAAGTGTTCATAACCTGAGTATAATGTAGTGTTAGTCTAAAAAGTTGAAACAATATCTGAATGTGTTTACTAAACCAAAATTAATCTGTCCAACAAGTCTGCATGCTCTCTGAGCTAAGATGGATCATGTCATGCTAAAGTGAAAGTTACATTTTATTTTTTGGTGCGGAAGTTCATTAAGTCTATACAGACATACAAACCTTCTAATTGTTGATAAAACATCGATGGAGCACGTTTTATCTATTGATTGTTAGTAGTTCTCACCATCAACCCGTTCATTTTTTAAAAATAATACTTACCTAGTGAGAATATAATTTACTGAGTTGAAGTGAAAGAGTATTGTGGAGTTTGAATGGATGCAACTCATCACATGAGAAGATCTGATTCAACAATGTTTCAATTTCTCACCATTGTGGACGTACATTGTAAGACGAAGGAAAACGGCCAGAGAAGATTTTGCTCAGTTCAGAGTGGAACGATAATAATACAAATGGTTTTAATGGCTTGTAGTATAAGTGATAGAAAACAACTAAATACAATGTTATCGAAGACAGCTGTTCCCAGAACCTTGAGTTATTCAAGGACTCTGAAGCATTCCACGTTTTACTCATCGACACAAAGCCACACAAGTACTATAGACAGAGATAAGAACTTCTCAAGTGGATGATTATAAGAGGAAACTATTCGGTGTGGAAAATCTGTTTGAACTATTATGCTGGCACACTTTGGTGAAAGATAAAATATTATATATGTGGATCCTGTTTACAAATGGTTCACCGTTCCTGTGGGCTGTAGGCGTTATAGGCAGTAAACCTGAAGTATTTACTGTGGAAAAGCAATAGGGCACGCATTCCAGTTTTGCTCACACTTATGTACTATTTGCTGTCATTTTTGGGCCTAGTTCTTAATGGACATTGGACAGTGACATTGCTCCATTGTCTTGATGTGCGCAAACGCCCATTGTCTATTGGGCACCGGACGTTTTAGTAAGACAACTGTTTTGCAAACAGTGCCAAAGATTTGTGTTACATGACTGAACATTGCGTTAGTGACGCGGTCAGCGAACAACCAGAAGGTGAACCTAAATGAGAAACTTAAAGATGACTTACTTAAAGAGGTGAACATAATTGGATGCACTAAAGCGTCTAAGTACGAGCTGACAGATGCTATCCATGAACTCTGGATGGAAATTCCGTTACCGCAGTTGCATTTTCTGATAAAAAGTTTATACACAAGTTCAAAAAGTGGAGCTAACATTCCATTTTAGAGAGTTCAAACACATTAGACCAGTGTCTGTAATACTGATACTATACCTCCCATTTATTATATGAAGCTGATGTTTACGTTTGCATACAAACAAGGCACATGTGCAACAGAATTTTGTATCTGTATAACTATGAAAGGGAGCTTGCACATCACCACGACTGTTTGTATTCAATGCACAACAACTTTGCGATTTGTTGCTTAGATAAGTGGACGTAATTGGACGTGTTTGTGTACTAACAATCTGAACTCATTTACTGCCATTCTTAGGCACAGTGCTTACTGTTCGCTGAACATTTGAGCAAGACAGTTATTGGATATTACTGCTGCAATGACAAAAATCTGGTTAACACAATAAAACATTGAGTCTAAGTCTTGATTTATCGACTGTCCGCAACCGAAATCAATTAGGAACCTTTATGATCCATTGGTTATGTAACAATACGGAAACAAACGTACTTTCGACCGAAATTAAAACCGATTGATGTCACTCAAAAAATGTCTAAATGAAATTACACATGTGTTGATGAATAGCTCTTATAAGCGACATATAGGAGCTCTGTAAATGAACCGGAAGCCATATGCTTTTTCTGTGCAATAATCGATTACCAGTCGGAAGGCCCGTATGGTTGAGTGGTCTTTTACACTGAGTTCGATCGCCAAAACATAATTTATGTTTCAAACTGTATGAGTTTTATCAGTGCATGTATGTCCGTTATACTGGTATTTTGTCTGTAAAAATACCCGTACAAGTCCGGTGTCTATGTAATTACCGATGTGTGTTAGTTCTGCCGAGTTTTATCGTGAAGTTATATAACTAACGGTATTCGTATACAATCACTCATTATTTACATGGATATCATAAAATATTTTACTCTGGTTGGTTGTGTTAAAGAACGTGGGCCTCCTGGTTCTTCGAGTCTTGCAAAACGTTTCTTCTGAAGCCTTTACCAGACACGTTTTATCCATTCTTGGTAATCAATGATTTCCTCTTACAAATGAATACTCTGTTAATTGCAGCTGTTCGTTTTCTGCTGTTTTGTCTGATTAGCCAGTTAAGATGTATGAGGATTCGTAAGACTTACATTTTGACCGTTTTTGAGTCATTCCCCCACAAACTTCCTAGCTTACATTTTCACTTTAACTTACCAAAACCGGTCATCTGATTACAGCATTCGCTTCCATAAAAAGAAGAACCATTCATGATGACTTGCGTGGTTCAGTAGCGGGTGCTGTGAACAACTATGTTAATAGAAATGTTCTGCATTTTTTAAAATATTCATCTTCGGTTGAGTCCACCCGCATTTAGCTAAGGCGTAATGGCAAAACTGTGTAATTCAGTAGAGATTTTGCTACCTTTGAGTAAACTTCTATCAAAATGCAGTCACGCAACTGCGTAGTTTCCAGCATGACCCTAACCACAGAATGTAGATAATGGGGAACGTCAACGACTCAACAACCCGAAATTATAATTAAACTGTGACTAGTACAAGGACTCTATATGTAAAGTGAGTCACATTACCGTCGCTGTGTAGGTGCGCTTGGAGCAACAATCTATCATGTTCCGAATGGAATACAGGGTTGTTGGCCTTGCTGATTATGTTCCCACTACAGCGTTGTGGATGAGCTCTGATTACAACCTGCACGGTCCTTAATTGAAGTTTCCTATTTTACCCGAAGGAATTCTCAAACCTTCTGGACTTCGTACAACCTGTCAGAATTCTGTCATCATTACAAATAGCTATTAACAAATCGGTAATGCTATGTAAATAAGTAAAACAAGTAGGCTGACCACCAATCAATTCTAAGTTCATCATTTCTGAATTATTCTTCTGGTTATGACCAGCTCTCATAGACTAAGCCTACACCCGTTAGATCCTACCTGAGGTAACGACATAATGCTCATGAAGGTTTCCGAGAAAGCAAGCTAGTTTACCTCGATCAGCGATCCATTTTTGCTGTGCTGATTCAAACTTTAAAAACAGTCAACAGAGCTGATACGTGAATATCCCTCACGAGACTTTAATCTGACATCATCAGAAAAAGCAAATTCTGTTAGTTTGGAACAAGAGGGAACATCAAGTGGGCTTTCTGTTTCTTGACTACGTTGGGTTACCTACTGGCTGTAAGCTTATTGGGTCAGCAAGCAATTGTGACTAAAACCTCATTTCAGTGGACAGCCAACTAACAAAAACGGAACAGAAAGTCCCACATGTGGTTCCGTCGATTCCATAACAGTTTTCAGGACGGTCAGAACGCATTAAATATGTCTTTTCTGTGAATAACCCATCTTTGAATTCATTTACACTACCGAACATGGTGACAATTTACTTAGTTGTTCAGTAGTCGTTCCAGTCACTCAATGGTGCACACGGTACAGCAGCCTAAACGATGAACAACTTCAGCTTCAGCTCTTTTGCTCAATTGAACTGTTAGGATCAAGGCAAACCCGACCCGAAGAACACGATTCTGCTCTCAGAAATCATATACCTCAAGCTGTTACTGAAATATCGATCGGCGTGTGATACAAATACTTCTTCGTGTGCTCACAAGACCACATGCTCAACGACTCTGTGTAAATACCGGCCAGTTTCTCGTGTAAATTTGCAAGGCGTCTGGTGGTTAAATATACCGCTTATCCGGAGTCTGTATTTTCATTGGTTATTACGGTTCGTAATTTGGGGGTCAACCAGAAAGGGTTTCTACTTGTGATATTCGTTCACTGCTGTTCGTGTCAACAATTCGCGTTCGTGTTCAACATGAACAATCTTCTTTGTGTGGTCAAGAATGTGGTAGTTTTCTTAAAGGCATGATGCGCATTATAGCCGAATCACTAAGTTCGTGGACACCTAGCTCTTATTTACTAGAGGTCTTCAATAAAGAGCTTTACTCGCTGTATCTGCTACACTTTAATGTATGTCATCTTGATGTGGCTTTCCTGGAGTGAGGACTTGTAAACAAATATCCACACACAAATCCTTACGAAGTACATGTGGTTAGCGTGCTACTTTGTTTGGTTCAACCGACATATGTCGTAGAATGTTCATTATCAGAGTCAATTGAACAAACCCTGGTTAAGTTTCCGCACCGGATGCAGATCGAACTTCAGTTCGTCAGAGTAATGTAAAAAAATATGGGAAGCGAACGGCCTCAAATAGTTCAGTTATCAATCCTGCGTTCACAACGTGAGTAGACTGACTTTAATAGTACCACTGCCCATGTCAAGTCTTCATGCTTTATGCACACTAGGCAGTTACTTAATACGGTTACCGATTTAGTTTTATTGTCAGTTTATTTACGAAAATGCCAAATGCCAAATAAAAGATAACAGAAGAACTGTGGACAAGGGTACGGGCAAACAGAAAATTGAAACGGAGTCCATTTGGTGATGGAGATATAGAACTGAAAAAGTTGGCATGAACCGAGTGAATGAAGTTATTCAACGTGTTGGAAGTATGCGATTTTCATGGTTTAAAATGTTGAATCAATTAAATCGGTGGAAGTGTTAACAAAAATACCGCTGCAGTTGGACAGTCTAATAGTTCCAAGAGGTTTTCGAAGAACAGTGTAGCCTGACGAGGAGTACACATACATTCACAGAGCCGAGTTAGAACTTAGAAAGCTGGTCATCTTCACAAAGACGTTATTACCACGAAAAGTCTACACCAAACTGTGACCGAACGGAACGTCTAAATATTCATCGAGTTTAGACAATGAAAGAAGCGTATTTTAAATTTATATATGGGGGGCAACTGTGAAAATTACATTCCTTTTGGAAGAGAAAATCTTTACAATCATATGTTTGGGGTGATGGGGAAATTGTTTCTGCTCTGTTAACTGGCCAACTGAGTAATATCATTCTGCAAAGAGAAGGATATGACAGAAGGTTGGGTATCAGAGACGACATTAACGATTCACTTTAACAAAACAAGCCCTTGAGAATGAATATTCGGCTCGCATACGGAGAAAGAAATATTTGAAAAGAATTAATCGCTCAGTCTACTTAACACAGTTGGAGATAAAATCATTAGAGCCAATGATAACCTTAAGTAGATCACTCCTACTGAATGCGGTATGAATTTAAACAAAGAGGAGAATTCTCACAACTGTGTAAGTTGGAATGAGTGTAAATTGTACGTCTGTATAAGATGCGGATATTGTAGTCCGTTTCGTGTAAACCAGTTTAAAAGGTGATATGGAGGCTGGCCGTTACATACGGGTTGGTCGTCACAATAAGATGTCCTGACGCCTCAGGTATGTCACTCTGAACGTTCTACTAATTCCTTTATCAGCTGACTGTGATGTTTTTCGCATCTCCTCTAAGTTGAAAATTAGTATTCATCAATGAACATCTCACCGGTTCACTCATAATTCAATATTTCGGCCATTGTCTACTTTTGCGACATAAGTAGCAGTTCATGTTGTGATTGAGCAGTAATGAATGACAGAAAGTGTTTGGCCTCACGTAAGATGGTGACCGATTTTCGGTTTGTTACTTGGAACACAACGTTCCTATCGTGTGCTTTTGAGTTTACAGGCAAATTTTGTTTATCACGGAAGTTACGTAGGTAGGTCTACATACGATTCACTCAAGTGTAAACCTTAGGGATATCATCCTGGAATCCTAATAGGTGCAGATCATGGTTTTCTTTTGCCTGCTTCCAACTATCATGAAGTGCCTGTTTTGAGTATCGTACAAATCGTGTGGAAATACAGCCTCAAACCGGACCACCCGGAAGAGCGCGGACTGCACAGGCGTTCAAAGGAAAAAGAAGCAACAGTTGACTAGATTTCGGTTCAATCACGCGGTCTACAAAGAAAACATAGACCTCATAATTAGTGGTAACATGTGCGTCTGGCGTTGAAGTGAAGATAGCTGTGAAGGCACTGATCGACTCTATTTTATGAGCCATCAGTGTACTCAAAACACACTGTCAACAAAGATACGCCAAGCGAGTGCAAGATGATCACGTTTTTTCTAATCGTACTAGCCAGTTATCTTCATTGTCAAGTAAACTCTCCGTTGTTGTATTTTGAAATTTTTGTCATGGCCCACTGCTTATCCTCCTGAGTTACGTTAAGGAATTCCACCTTGAGCTTTGTATGTGGTTTTCCTCTAAATTTAAATCTTTGGTTTTTTCTTCTAATCCTACTATATATGCTCTAGTGGAGAACTTCTTGCCCTATGGTCTGAATATCTTTCATTTCGGTTCACCTCTTACCACTGACGTCTCACGAACTTTATGGCAAAATATATGTTTCATTGTCACATTAGCCCGTCATGTGGTCAGCAAGCATTAGCCGGCTTGACTGTAGTAGACTTCACTCACACGCCTGCCTATGTTCTTCTTTTGAATTTATCCTGAGTGAAACCACAAGCAGTGCACCTCACACCCCTTGTGGGGACTGCTGTGAACAGTGTCCTTTGACTTCGGTCAATATGGCAGATTAATCTGAAGGTAGATGCTGTCAAATATGTCGTGAAGTCCAGGCTTTTAATTGCCGCTGCTGGATTGCGGATGCTGTTATTCAGGTCTATCTTGGTTGTTTTTATTACACTATGACATCAGAGACCAGCTTATTTAGCGGGGTTCTAGTGCATTCTTCTGGGGTTGTCAAGCATAACTCATAATATTTATGACTTCATTTTTCCAGAACATAATTCAAGGACCTGACCTGCCAAGAATAAAAACACACGGCTCGGTACAGAGCACCATCAACATCAGTGGTTATATCAAGTTCAGATGTCTCCAAATAACCTTGGGAGTAATGTCGGCGTACGTAATCTCTGTTCATCTCCAGTTTGAATTATCAAAATAAGTAAAAATGTAGTATACATGTTCTTTTCACATACACAGACATTGCAGCTGAAATTAATCACGGGGATGCTTATCGGTATCTGAGTCAAACTGCACTTACTAATAAAATTTGTCCAAACTAAACCAACCTGAATCTTTGAGATGGCCTATGATTCAAATTTATGGAAAGGATATATCTACTCGTCGGTCCATTTGGCTACAGGAACATCGTCGTTTCTTTGGTTGTTGCAGCATACCTTTGGCTTATTGATTAATCGGTAGGAATTTGTACTCTACAAATACTATGAGAAACTTATCGTGCTACTGAAAACAATCCGACACTTCATCTTCTCATTAGTTTTCTTAAGCATTTGAAATAATATTCCATTTTAACATCCCACCACAATTCGAATACAGTTTTGGTATGTTGAAATATCTGTGTATAGTGTGTGTACTTTTACTGAGGTCAACTCAAGGTTAGAAATTATGGAATGAGGTTATTCAGTGCTTACTTTTGTCTATTTTTGCAGTATTGGTCGAGAGTAATCATTTGGGCCAATAGTCGCAGTCGGAATTACTCCAAATTACTTGAATGGTGATGTGCTCAATTAACCAGATAATTAAACGAATCCAAAGTGAATTAGTTATCAGACGTTTTGTCTCAAATATCTCGGATGGACTCGGTACAGTGGTGCGTAGGTGTTTCAGTGTTTGGGATCAATTGCCACGGTTTTGAAGCGCAAGCCTGTAATCACATGTGCTTACTAAGTCCAACGGAGAATGAAGAAGTTTACTCGAGAAAGGGGATAAAAACTGAGAAATGACAATTTCAGAATTTTAGTTTAACAGACGTAGCCGATACAAACGGGCCATGAATCGAACTACCCGTCTAACCAGCAGAGTACATTTATGGCATAATATTCATTAACATTGGTAACTATCTTGGGATGTAGGATAACATTTGAGCTTCGTAAATACCTCAGCTACGTCTATTTTAGTCGCAAACTGCAGTTGAGAGAGATGAGAGAGATGTCAACAATTTGTTTCTGTGAAATTTTATTTTGTCTTGGTTTCCTATATAATGTAGACAGATAACTTTAAGTATTTGAAGCACCCTTATTTTTCATATAAACAGATTATAAATCCCCATAGTTTACAGAACATTTTTAATTTCTTGGGAAGCCTCGTGTTAGCAAACGATTTTCTTAGAACACTATTACTAGTTCGGTCGTGAGGGACCATTTTCTGGAACTAAGTTTGATAACTGTTGTAAATTTATTCTGCATCTGCCCAACGTTGATGACTTTTGAACCATAGAATTTCTTCCAAACGTCCCAAACATCGGAGCGATACTTACTCTAATGTTCCTTTCCTAAACGCATTATACGTCGAGGTCCAAAACACATCGTGATAATTTGTACTAACGTTATTAGCCTTCACCCTCTCTTACACAAAATACGCTGATCGATATTCACATAAGACTTTATTATATAATCGATGAAAAGAGTATATTTTGTGGAAGAACCTAAATATGTTTATGAAACAAATATCAGACGACATACTGGGATATCACATAGAACATATGAGTGTGGAAGACTTGCAACTGACAGAGTGTGACTGCAGTCGGAGTCATCACAAACAAAACCCTCATATCAACTACCACTCATCGAACACTTATGTCCTTGGTGTGTACAAATTGAAAGTGTCCATGTTAACCAAGGCAATGCGGGCTGAGCAAGCACACAAAAATATGGCGATTTGAAAAACAATCAGCCTATGATAAAATTCAAAATAAGGTTTGGTGGTAAACAATAAAACCAGAAACTCGGATTTACACAACACCGGAAAACATGGATATAGTGTTTTGAGTGTTTTTTTAATGTCTTTGTCAGAACGCAACCTAAAGATTGGAAGCATGTATATTTTGTGATAAAGTGTTTTATACTACGCACAGGGAACATGTCAGACTTTATGTAGATAAACCGTAGAGCTACTTCTAGTAGAGTTGTAACACGTTGTAACAAGCATGACATAATACACAAAGCACTAGGTTTAATATTTGAAGTTTCCCTAACTAAAGTCCAGTAGGTTTTGGTGAGAGATTCTGTACAGTTTAACAGTGACGAATTGTATACATTAAGACAGATAATAACTGAAATTTTTACAACCGGCTAGGTTTTATGGCGGTATCTCCTCATGAATCCTCTAAGGTAACACCATGTCGGCCAGCATAAGTTTATGTTCGTTGAATTGTTATCTTTTGCATTCATTTTGATTCAGAAGGTAACTTACGAATCACACACAGTTACGAGTTCTCCAGGGTGCACTGTAAACCCTATAAAATAATACGGAGTAAATCATATCGAAGGAATATACGAACAAATTAAAACCAAAAAGGAACTGATGTTCGTATCACCTTCCGAGTTCGATAATTTTATACACAATCTATTTGGCTACCCACAAACCTTAGGCACCGGCAGAAGGTCACTCAAGACTAATGATCACTTTATGTAATTATGTGATGCCGTCCGATCCTGCGTGATGTCCACAGTACAAAGGAGTCAAGTGAGATTTTCACTGATGTTTCTTCCAATATATCACTGCTCGACTAATCGTATCCAGTTGACTTGTACCAAATGTGCGTATCGCCACAGATCAATCCACCGTTAACGACTAACTTAGCGTCGACGTAGTTCTGCTATCCGAACATCGATGAAGTGTTTAGTACGACACCCATTATTCAAAACAATCCTCGACAACTGGTAAAAGGTTACAGGCCACTAACTGTTGACGTTGTTACGGACGATAAGTGTGTCTAATGCTGATTATTGTTGGGCACTGCAACCCAACAGGATCGAAGCTGGACAACTATCCAAGTTGTACACAAAATAAGCTCATAAATTTGTCAGCATCTCCCAACTAACAGCCTGTATACACTCTCGGTACAGCCAACTCATACGCCTTAACATAAAACCATTCATTTCGTATTTTGATTTTTAACTTCATTTTATGGAGCCGTCAGTATGGACAACATCCAAAAATGTAGTTTACAACTAAGTGCTAGTAGTGATTGTTCCGATCTTGGAGCGTGTGAACCATGCTCACAGCAGCGGGTTTCGTGTCTTAAACTTAAGAGCGTTTCACAGAAGAGAAACTTTTGAATTATCAGCATTACCAATTTCAAGGTGACGTGGCAACAAAATCGACAAGGTTTGTGTGGATTTTACTGTAATAGTAAATCATCAACTTACCCAGAATGAACCTCTCCAGGAGACACATTGGACAGGTTAACAACTGAAAGGCCTTCTGTTTGCAAAATTAGGTTTTTTGAACTCATCTTTTCAAAAAACTCCACCACTATTCAAGCTGTGTGTTTATCTACAGCTGACACCGGATAAATAATCTTCGTCTTTTGTTTTATTTCCGCCCTTCTTATGACCAATATTTTTCCCGCGCACTGAGTTATATGTGTGGCATATTTCTACAAGGAACATTCCTTCAGCATGGTTGGATTATAAAGGAACCTAGTTGCCACGGGTTTAATGTCCGTCAATATCTTTCTCTTAGCTCTATATTCTTCTTGTGGATGAAACTGGCCGATATTACCATTCGACCTTTCGGGTTATATGCTGAAACTGATACCAAATGATCAAGTAGATTGACGTTTTAAACTACAATTTCATTCGGTCAAATCAACGCGTTACTTGCCACAATCATGTTTTGCTTTGAACGTTACTCACAGATGTATACTGTCACTGTCATACACAGCCCTGTCATAACAAAACTAGGCAAAAATGGGCGGTACATTCATTGACCACAAACACATCACCATGGTTTATAATCAGAAAACACGTTCCTTAAAAATCAACACTGTTCAAAACTTATGTATGCACAGTGCAGCCTCAGCGCGGCAAGAGGAGGTTTAATTGCCCACTCATTATTAATCGGTAGCATTTTACCCCACCCCCAAGTTTTATGGATTATAAGAACTACTACTGTTGAGGGAGGATTAATACACTTGTTCATATGCTCGTGTATGTTTATTGGATTACAGTAGCACAGTCAGTAGGACTAGTGAGGTCGATCCATTGATGTAACTTGAATTTTGTACTGTGAACCTCACAACCTTTCAATGGTCCTTTCTTACATGATGAAGTGTCATCAGCCGGTCGTCTGTGTTGGTATCATGTCAAACTAGCCTTTTGTAGTGCTACTCTTTGGCCATTACGTTTCATTTTCTACTTTCGATTGAATCTGTTTGATGAAAAATGTTTAATAAAACACGTAAATAATGTTGTTTTAGAGGGCACACTAAATCACCAACAGTCCGACTGTACTTCACGGCCTGTTTTACCCGATATTTTGCATTGTTTTATGTGGTCATTTGTTTTCTAATCCTGATGAACGTAAAGACCGGTCGCCTTCAGTGTTTCAGGGTCGTCGAACCATGATTCGCATCACCGCCTTACTAACCGATCACTCAACTGAAGCCTAGATATCTAGTTCTGAACACAAAACTTGATTGTGTTCTACTTGAAGTTATTCGAACAACGCAAGCTCTATGACAGCTCCAGAGGTTGGTTTAGAGTTTGTTTCGGCTTCCATTCCTTATCGCTGGCTGAGCTCATCTTTACCTAAGTCTGCATGCCTTTTCGGATAAACTCCAGGATTTTGTTGAATACTATGCTATCCCTTGTCAAATCTGCATTGCTCAGTTTTCGTTTTTGTGTTCTGATCTTACAAAAACAACTGAACGGTTGACAGAAATTTGCGGACGACCTTCTCTGTGTTACTTTCCACTTCTCTAGTTCAGACGTATTTTCAGGAGTTTGGTGTTATTCTGGATTACTTTCTACGTTGCTTCATTGTCTCTGACTGACGCTTTTATCATCGGTTATCATGCACCATGCCCAATGATTATTTGGTCAAATAAAGTACTTATCTGAATAAGGAATTTTCTGCTTAGTTCTACGGGTTAATATATTCTTTTAGGCAGAATACTTGCTGAAATTTCCCCTATCGACCGAATAAAATAACAAGTTAAAGTAACTCGGAATAAATAACCAAATAAAATGGCTTTTTATTGGTAATATTGATCAAATGGTTCACCTCAACCAAAGACTTACTTAAAAACACTCAGGAATCGACGTGTAGAAAATACGCGGCCTGGAAACACAGCAGTACACATCAATAACATAGTGAACACTATCGGCGATTATAGTTATGTTATGGTAATGTTAACTGTAAACGTGACTTGAGAATGTAACTTGTTGATTGTCGAAGCCATACTTGCATGTAAAATCCCGTCAGGAATGATGCCATTGTCTTGGTATTCTGTAAGGTAAGTTTATTAAACCTCCACATCTATGCTGAACTGTATAAGTCGGACTATGATGGGATTTGGTCTAGCCCTCTTCTGACTGGACGAGGCTCAGGGAGTGATCTACGCGGAACTCAGTGTACCTCAGCAGTCTTCACTTAACATTCCAAAGATGAACAAATCCATTAAGTACACGGCCGTTGTCATCAACTTTCAAGCTAGGTGAAATAAGACATCATTTCTACTGTACTTTCGTTCAGTACACAATCTTTATATTATGTAAGTGATTTTTCGATGCGCAACTCTAAACAAACAAGCATGCCGACTACTGTATACTCTTCTTTCTGAGAATTCTGTTTATGTCATAGACTGTCTACATTGCAACATGCGTCCAAATTATACAGAATAAATGCATAAATATATACACATATCTCACATCGAATTCAATGACTTCCTACGACAGACTGCGGCATTAAAAAATAATTTGGAAAACACTACTATAGTGTTCTGGTGCAGATGCGAAACAGATGTGGTGTTAGATGGACGTAAATATATGCTGAAAGCCATATATCATTCTCTGTGTATCAGATATACTGAGTTCAAGAGTGTTCTATTCAGGTTTGCAGCGTAAAACTGCATTAAATTAGTGAGTTTTGCGGGAAAACCACACCGAGTGAGCAACTGTAGTTCGTAGATACTTGTTAGAAAGATCAGACTTCTGAACGAAACCTTTCGGGAAAGCATCCCGCGAAGTCTTTTTAAAAATATACTACAGAACAGTAACTATATTTGTTACCAACTTAAGTGGACATTACGAAGGCGATATTAGTAAGTTAAACAGACCATACCATGTTTACAGTTTATAGTGCATTTTTCGTCATCTAGGATTAGTTACGTAAGCGTCCTTCCTTACGAAAACTAGTCAGCACCAGTCAAATATTATGACCACCCAGTGCAGTCCAAAGATGTCTTTGGTTATCTGCTGATTAACTGATACGAAATTAGCTGTCCAGATTGAGCTGTGGCCGACGATTTAGTTGAAATGTCATAATTACCCATACCGGTTGTTTCTTAGGCGTTATTTCTGTTGTTATTGTTGCTGCTGTTGTTGTTGTTGCTACAGCCGCTACGTATCTATTCAGTGGCCAACAGCCGACGACCAGCATCATCAATGCTTGTTTAGCTTTTTCTATTCTTGCTGCATCAACCAGCTTCCCGCAGTATTTATTTCATTGGATGTGACTACAAGTTCTGTTGAAACATTTTGTTTATTAGGGTCAAAATGACATCCATTTTGCAAGGCTGAATTGTTTAATTGAGTTGGTTTTGCAATTTGTCAATGAAATACTATTTTGCTAGCTCAACTTTTCCACTGTCTAAGAACAAGACGCGACAATAGCATTTTATTAGACTCCAAAATCGACTTGTGTCTGTAGCTGACGGTTTTTTTACTCAGTCTTATTATGTTGTTAGAATATACAACGCCCTGGTTAAGACAACTTCCAGACCGTCGCACTGTGTTTCAGGAAGCTGACACCTACATGTTCTACACGATGTTTAAAGAGCAAAGCTAAACCACTCAAGGTCACCGCCACGTGTTGCCTTTCTGTGTGGCCTGGTAATTTTTCGCAGTCTACTGTTGTTGCAAATGGCGCTCATAGTGCAGGGCAGCCATGTGTAGACTAAACCGTAAAACTGGCGATAAATCGACAATGAAATTCGCACTTTTAAAATTGGTCGATAAATTATAAATAAAAAATCACCTACAATCGATCATAGCTGTCTCATTCCCATAGGCTTTCCAGTCGGTTGCTATCGAAGAGAAGCACAAGACTCGAGTTTCACTCAACAAGTTAATGATTTCTACGATTTCAGCTTGGAGAGAAGTCCTAATCTATGGGTCATCGATTGGAGTTAACCGGACAGTTAATATGTCTCCTCTCAAGGCGATCGGGCAGTCAGAGCATTACTCACAGGCAAAAGTGGTTTAAAGTTCACATATGATAATTCGGTCTTGACTAGTGTGATGTCAGTGGCAGGGTGGTCAACACGGTTGTCTCGTGAAAGCGTGGCCCGAGTTCTAGTACCGGTCGTGGCAATGATATGTACA
>LUCH01001800.1:83889-114065 GCA_013368495.1 Paragonimus heterotremus
TGAATAAAAGAAAACCCAATAACTGCCACAGTCTGTTCTTTCACTGTGGGCTTTTGGCCTGAATACAGCTCAGCACATGAGTTTGACGATGTGGTCAGTCTGCCCTAACTTGGACTGTTGAAGCGTATTATGGAAAATTTGACAAGCACTAGGTTCACAGTTCGAAGCTGGAACTGTATGGATGATGAACCTTTAATACATTCGCAAGAAGTCAGTCTTTCGGGACCAGAATTATCGTCGGATCGTAAGAAATATGTTTACTTTCAAGGACTGATTCAATCACAATCAACAAGTTATAGCTTACATGGTTTCTCGTACTATTTCTCCAAACTATCCGTACTCCTAATTACATTTTTTATGTGATCCATACGGAAGTTGTGGTTACCTTTATTTTACTTGGCTACTCATAACGTTGATTATTAATGGACAATTAGTTCATTGTCACTGATGTGTAGCCACTTAGATTAATCGAGGTAAAGACCACAAAGCTACCCGTCGTGAGCATGTACATTTGTGAAAAAGCGTTTTGAATTAGTGTAATTGCTCGATGAATCCTTGTTCAGTTGAATAATGGTCAAGACGACGAAAGCAAAAAACTGAGTTTGAATGCGCGTAGTGGTGTGTGTGTATTGTGTTTGAAGTCTTCCACGTTAAGCTAACTCTTTATGTTAGCTGGTCTTTTGAAATCAGTCTTAGAAAACGGACGTTCACTTTATATATCACGTTCTTCTCGGTTTCATATATATTTCAAGTGTCATGCGTTCTGATCACTTCCAATGTTTTAGTATCTCGGGTCAATATACATCAAGCATTTATGCAACTTTTGCCTTCAGGATCTATCAGATACAGTTTGCCTACTTACTGTCTTACGTATACCAAGCGACATAAAGGCGTTTGCTCTGTCCGGCTTTCCGGAATAATTAA
This sequence comes from Paragonimus heterotremus, assembly GCA_013368495.1. Taxonomy (NCBI): domain Eukaryota; kingdom Metazoa; phylum Platyhelminthes; class Trematoda; order Plagiorchiida; family Troglotrematidae; genus Paragonimus; species Paragonimus heterotremus. The sequence goes on from LUCH01001800.1 coordinate 84,814, forward strand.
ACTTGAATAAGAAAAAGGCGGTCACTCCACATCAGTCACTATTCCCGTGAGTAACCGTACGTTCTGGATATTTTGAGCGTGAAGCACATATAGTAGACACTGAAGTTTTGTGAATAGTAGCCGGGTGCCATCCTTGCTTAGGGGGTCAGTCAAGTTCCAATGGAGCAAGTCAGGTTGACCTGATTCGCACAAACTTACACATACGTGACCTTGGCTGTCACTGTCGATTAGGATTGCAAAGTAATTTTCTGATCGATTTTTGAGAGCAGCGATGTGTGACCGACCAGCCAAATGAGACCTAAATTAAATTATCACAAAACCGAATATATGCAACTTGTCCAGTCAGTTGGTTAGTTTGAAAAGGACATTTTTGGTTTGCGGAACGTCCATTTACTTTTGTACTTATACTGCGCTACGGACTTTCAGACGGAGGAACGTGAGGCTTGGACTCATATCAGTTTGTCGATTGCTCTTATTTTGGCCAATCGAGATGCTCCAAATAAACGCCGGCCAGTTTGTTTAACCCAAGTATTCAGTGAAAGTCTCTCATTAATTTTCAAGGTTTCTGGAAAGAGTAGCCGACCCATGCCATTTAACAAAGGAAGAACAATGTTTACATGGAAAATATGCGAAATATTCATATTGTCAATCTGTTAGAACAAACATATTTAACTTACCCATCTGAAATCTGAATAAACACTACTGAAAATTATTGGTATTTAGCGACAGCTTATTTGTCTGGATGAGTATAATCCCAGAAAGATCAATATCTGTTTCGGTTGAACAACTCCGCATTAAAGTGTCAGTTGCTGCATACAGGATGAGTACAAAACTATTGAGAAAACTTTAAAATTTCAAACTGTTAGATTTCAGCCGTTATAAAGCTTACTTATTTCCTAAGTCGTCGCATGTGAAAAAGTAAGATACCTGATAAATATGGCAGTAAGAAACAAAGTGTTCATAAGGGAACTACCGGAACGACTTCATACAGTAGTGTAACATCGGTTGACTTCTTTTTGAACAGTTGACAACCAAAGGCAGAAAATAGCCGATTTCAGCACGTTAGTTCTGAATATATGACCACTGTTTAACGATGCTTTCCATTCCGACATGACTGGAGGTGTGGGACCCATTCTTTCGTCAACTCGTTCACCTGACCTAACACAAGTGGGCCATTATTTGAGAAATCAATCAACTGACCCTGTACCGAAACCAGGTTCCCCAGAAGCATTTCATGTACTCTTTGACCAGAGGCTGCAGAATATTACTAAGTTGAAAAGGAGTCAGTATAACAAATTTTTGAGGAAGCAGGCTGTGTTGGAGCTTAAGACTGATCATTACTTTATGGTAAAATTGAAAAAGTCAACCTAATAATAAGAGTTTAGATGAGACCCACCTGTGAAAAGTCAGGGCTTCGGCTGGATTCGAACCAGCGACAGAAACACCATGCCTCCACGCGGCAAGCGCTCTAATAAGAGTTTTATTCTAGGTACTTCCACGTTCAGTGAGTTTACCATTTGCAGCGAACTTTAACAGTTAACTTGTGGAACTACATAACCTGCTTTTTGTGGTGTTCAATAGATGCATTGTGCACTTGAACTGTCAACAGAACAAAAATGACAATAACATCGGTGAAGTTAATGGTAGCCATATCTACCTATTGATTTAAGCAACATAAGGTCTTCTTTGGTTACACTTTTGGAGAAAGAATTGAATCTGGACCGCACATAAGCTCAAATGAAAAGATGGGTATTGTACAGAAACAGACCAAGATTTATTGACCTGGATTGACGTTACTGGTGTGAAATTCACCTGCAGAAACCATACTGTTCACATGGTGTAGCAGTAAACAGAAAGCAAACTTCAAACGATTCTCGGTCACTGAAGGGTTGAAAGTCATGATCGGTAAGTAATGTTACCGGATAACCTCAACACTAAGTGAATCGCTGAAATCGTCATGGTCAACTAACCGTTGCAACTAAATTAAATAACACTCTGAATTACCCTTCCTATTGTCTCGAAATTGTAGTTTTTCTCTGTATGATTTGAAGTCGGTTAAAAACTAAACAAGGCACTTTTAAGCTCATTAACACAGGCTTGTGTTTTGTGGGTTTTTTATATTCCAATGTGATAACGCTGCTCTGTTTACTTTTCGGTTTATCGATAAACTTCTGATCTACCAAACTACGAATTTTCTTGGATTGGAAAGTTAGCTTATTGATGCTTCAGGTTGAGATAGAGGGCCGTCTCATTCTTTCAGCGTTTAACAATCTGGCAGTTGCAATAGGGCTCTGAAGACTTTCCGAAACAAAGCGGACCGACTCAGTTCAGTTGTATTTCTTAAACATGATCGAACGATGACCCACTACAGCGTACAATTTGCTTTCAATGGAACCACTACTGAGACGATAATAATCTGTTGATAAATCTGAAAAGATAACTGCACCTGATCACAGATTCACTTGTTTGTACCCAACAATCCGATCCAAACTGTAAAAACATGTATGAGGTTATTTGATCACCTCGTAGAAACTGACTGTTCAAGGATGACCACATCTCAATTATAGCAGTCCAGTGACCATCCGTGTATTATATCACGCGTGTTCGACTGTCTGGAAATTTGCTAGTGTTTGTGTTTGTAACATGAGCGCACAACCCATTTATGTGCGCTAATTGGTAGTCACACACATTCATTTTATAATATACAGTAAAGTGAGTGGAATTCGTATTCGTCGTTTTGAATATCAGTATGTTCACTAAAAATTAAATCCTTCAATGGTCGTCATCATTTTGGTTAAAATCTCTAACACTTCTAATGCGATGATTAACTCTCAATTCTCCTCGCAACCAATGATTTGGAATTTACTGATTACGAATTTTGGATAGAAATTTTTAAAAACACCACTTTTAATACGATCAAGTGTGGTCGAATTTCCTTCTTAGGGAAGGAGAACGCCGGTATGGACAAAAAGTACATAGACTAACAAGATTTCCGTGTTGTTTCTTGTGCTGGTTATTAAGTCGATTATTTTTATGTGTATTTATCCATGCATACCCCTTCCATTTATGTCGTACTGTAAGTATCTCTCACACCCAGAGTTGAGGTAGTTAATTCTGATCTGTTGTACTTGCCTGCCACGAACTCGACTGTGTTGATCCTGAACACCACCGTCCAGATTGGTAAAAGGTACCCGAAATAATCAGGGTAACATTGACTAAAAAACAAATTCACCTTAAAATACTGCCGTTTTCCACTTACCAGACCACGTAACCATCTATCGAATAGGAACAGTTTTGGCCCAGTCACTAACTGTGACTGGTAAGGCTTGACAGGGACCAACAACTTATGTCCACTTACATCTGTGAAATGCGCTTGTGTCTGGGACCTAATGACGGTGTGTACAGCAGTCAGGCGTTCTACACAAGCTGTGATCACTCGCATACTTGCACACGAGAGAGTAGGATAAGGCTGCCCGAATGATTCCATCTTGCTGACTAGACCTGGCGATAAAAGCATTCCGTAGCATTCAAAGAAACGTCTATTATAGCAAACTGACACGCTGGTAACGACTGACGAATGTCTATTACTTTTCTCGTTCCAATTACAAACTACCCATGACATCTAGAAGGTCGATGACTAGACTGTTACGGAAATAACCACCAAACGAATCATTCAACTTTAATATCAAATAACTTTCTTATAGTAGTAATAGCGAGGGGTGGTTCCATTTTTCAACTTAGATGACACGCGTAGGGTAAATTCGCTGACTGATTCCAGATTAAACTATCCGCGATACTTTTGTTTAATCTAAAAACTCCATGCTTCATACTAAGCAAGTGGACAGTCATAGACGTGAAGAAGCATCTTCAAGGATACGTCGCCTCGATCAGCTAGCCAAAGCGTGAAAGCTACATTCTAGTTCTACTTAATATTGGTGGGTTCCCCACTAGAGATCCGTTGCAATCAGAATGCTTGTAATACTACCCAAATACGAGAGCTTCCTCGCAGCCTTGGGACTAAGGTGTCAGTACGGACGTCACCATGAAATACGGGGTCTTGCCCCCGAAAAGCTCCTGTCCATCCTGACAATATGGTTACCAGATATGGCAGACTTCACCAATGTGGGTTCATGGAATGGCAATTTCTGAATGTTGTCGAAGGTCGGCTCTCTTAAATGTGTAGCAGGAAGCGTAATGTTGAAAGATTAAATAACGTAAGACGCAGCGCAGTCGACTCCAGAAAACCCACTTCGTTATACCATAGATACCGTCGATGAACACATGACCACCGAATTAGAGTTAACGCTTGGATGTTCTCCCATGAGTATTGATGCAGGAATTATGATTAGTTGTAAAACACCGGAGGGATATCAGAGGTGTGCATGCTTTAACATAGTGTAGCGCTTCTGTGAAAATATCTCCGTCCTTTCAAACTCTTCGAACTATTCGGGCTTTTTTTACCCTTGTCTGTTTGTCACTTGGTTTAACGTGTTAGTGTGCCAGGTCTTCATCACATACACTCTTAGGTAATGGACGGAAAATCCTACGTATTCCTCGAGCTAATTATCATATCGTTATACTGAATTAGGTGATCTTAAGCAACAGATACTACACTTCATGTACAGTTTTAATTAGCTTGTTACGTTTGAAGAACAGAATAGATTCCTTAATATTTATCGTACTGAACTTTAAGCCTCACTGGTAATTTACAATGTTGTGGACTAGTTCACCCTCTCCTTACCTATTATCCTGTTAAATCAATTTATTCCATTTACTTTGAGTTTTAAACTGTCGCAATTGTACGGGTAATTAATGTGGCAGATTTGATAATTAAAAAGTTTTGTAGCTTATTTGGTGATGAGTTTTCTGCGTCCGATCATGTCGTTTCTGATGATGGTTCGAGCTCGGCCTAAATTCAGGTTCTTCCCCATTGATTTTCCCCTGAAAATTTCAATAGTAATGTAATGGTTGCAGTGTAATATGGATATACGATACTAGGCGAACGAAAGTGAACTTTTGAAGACAATAATTCTGTACTGAAGACCAGCTGTGATGAGGACAAGTTATATCGACTTTTATTGGATATACGGACTCCGTTAAAAGTGGGCCCAATTGTAACCGAAAGTTCTCATAATCTGAACAGTCATGGACGTCTTGTTAACGGAGGAGTTTTGTTGTTGTGTTCGAAGTTCACTGATATCCGATACTCAAACTGTTCACATTAACAGCAGTTCATTGACATGTTTCATATTTTTTTGGTTTGTATTAGATGACAGCCGCTATTGCACACAATTTTACGAGGTGTACTGGAACCCTAAATTAAAGGGTAATATGACCAACTGTTCTGAGTGCATGTCACCCCATTTACAAAAGCAAGAAGTGAACTCTGTTAAAATCCAGAATAAGAAATATTTCACTCTCTTGCGCCAACCGATAAATATATTAATGCAGTTCGTTTTGTCTTGCAACGCCATTACTCTCGTCAGAGTTTCGAAACCATAATTGTCACCAGGGTTTTCTTTTTTTTCGTGCGGCCAGATATTTCAAAAATGGCAACCTAGTTCAGGCAGATATCCAGCTAAACAGCTTGTCTATCATGCACTGTTGGTCTGTCAGAACAATTGAAACCCATGCGAAATATGACAGACATTTACAACCTTCCCAGTTCTTTAAAAAATCAATGGATTTGGCTCACATTCGGATAAAAAACCAAAACATTGCGATTTCCGTTTGTTCGGTGAACACGGTGCATTTCAGACTTCCTCTGGCAAGAAAAGTCTGTTCATCGTTGTTATTCACCTGGAGCTAGTTATTTGAAATGAAACGGTTTTATTTCTAGTGAATCTGAGGTTTATAATCATTGTGAGATTGCGGCTGTTCAGTGGAATGTTCAATATATCCCAATAATTTGTCCCCAGACCGGCCGATCGCGTTTAGTTATAAAACTGGTGAAACGGGAATTTACGGAAAACAATTTTAAAAAATCTCAGCATATTCACTCAGAGCGCAAGTACAAGGAAAATCCGCATCCAGCAAGAATCTTGCTGTCATCTTTTGCTATCGCTGCAGCAACTGAAAATAATGTTCAACTTTCATCTGATATACAAAACCAATTTAGTTTGTAGCTGTGAAAATGACAAACTGATAAGCTTGTCGTTTGATCATCTCATCTCTAAGAAGTATGGGTACGGTCGGTTTGACAAAAATTGAATTAGATAAACCGATCCTTTATGTTTCATGTATTTCGTTGTCGTGATGCTAGACGTCCTTGAACGAGAAAAATGACTGCAGTCATGTTGAATTACAGTTTTCTTTTTTCAAAACTCACAAACTATCCAGGAGTTCCTACACCCTACTGTTGCCTTTTGCTCATTGTATTCTGTAACTCACCGTCATCGATGTAGGAAACCACTTCAGTAGTTTTCTTTAAATGAGGTTTGTCAGTAATATTAATTTGCCAGTTTAATTCTGAATTATTTCACACTACTGATTGAAGCTCACTGTTGTGAATGAAATGAATAACTACTTTTCATTCGAAACAAAAAGTCAAACGCGCGATCTTGTCTTTCCGATTGAGTAGGCATATCGTGACAACTAAACTGGTACTACTTGTTGGAACCGTGATTCCGATGTGAGAAAATTGAGTCGATCTCCTTATGAAATCATTTGACTTGAACTATTTGTTCGTTACGCTCTGAAAATGCACAGTCTTTTGACGTAAAACACTGTTTTTATGGCGTTTTGTGATAGTGTTGAAAGTTGATCGTTCGGTGCGCAATACATGTAATCTAGTAAAATTTGTTTCAAAAGGTCTCACAACCTGAGTAAAATTCATGGAATCTGGAATCATTCTAGAGGGGTAATAGAAGCTTATCTGAAAAAAGGCTTTTCGGAAACCCAAGGCGTTTACTTGATGATTGTTTACTGTTTTACTAGTGAGTAAACAGGATTCCATCAACGTGATGATAAAAGTAAGAGGTGTAGAATGAAACAAAGCGAAAAGTAAAGAACAGAACATTTAGAAATTTGCGGCGCGCCTCTTTGGCAGAAAAATATTTAATATTTTTTCCATTCTTGAACTCGTCGATCGTAACGTTTATTCGGATTTTACCAGCCGTCCACGTAAAGTGAGCTAGAACTTAGTGTTAAGGCTAAACACATGCAGCGTTTGCAACTGTGTTCAGACTACAGTATCTCTTTCCGGCAGTCTACTTTCATTATATGCATCTACACTGTCTGTAATCAACCTTCGAAAAGATGGCTCAAGTTGGTATGTCGTGTGAATTTTTCCGTAAAAAAGATAGATACGGTAATAGAACAAAAAACGTGTTTAAATCAGGCGATGGGTTAGTTTGTTGAAACGTAATGTCTAATACCATTAATGCGTAGCAATGGACAGATTAGTGGATGTCAAGGCTATCAATATCATAATTACCACTCAGTTCAGACGACAGACGCTCACATAGGTTTTGATTTTATAAGAAACTGCCTTATATTAATGAGGATAAACATAAAAACACGAGTGGCTTATATTACGAACGTTACTTGCATCAGACCTATGACAAACCGTCACGCAGATAAGAGGTTTTCTAAAAAGAAGCGCCTCCTAACAACCGGGATGTAAATGTCAGTAAAATTATTTTTGAGTATTCAAAAGACATATTTACATCATTGTACTAGAACACAGCTTGGAAGAATACGTCGAGTACTGCCAAAACTAGAATATAGCAGGAGAGCGAGGACACATACTGCTTGTAGAGAAGTATTTATTTTCCAGTTATTTATTCTTCTTTCCTTTCTGGGGTGTAGTTTTGATGACTGATAATCCGGGATTGATTGCAATTCAGTTAGGTTTGTTCAGCTTTACTTTGAAACGGAACGGTCGACAAATGTCTCAACAGATTCTGACACTGAAATAATTGCTGTTGTTGTCTATTAACTTCCGGACTTGTATAACTACGGTGAAATGCATCCGCTTTAAAAGATCGTACTCAACTTTAACCCAACGTCCACTCCATTGGTTATATAATTAGTCGTCGATATTAGTAAACTGGAACACGTAAGAAATGGTTAGCTTTCACCTAATCTATACAGACCTTCTCCTCACTGAACTGCGCCAGAATGCGCTAGTTGCGTCACTACCAAACAGTCACTTCAGTTAAAACGTCATCACCTACTGTGTACTTTCCTACATTTAACGTATATCACTTTCAAACTCACTTTTTAGTTCTGGTTACATGGTGTTATTATACAAGTAACTTGGGTTGCATACGCTTCGTCATCAAACGACACGACAGTATCACTACGTAGCGGTTTGGGTAGATAGAGTCGGACATGAAGGCTGTGGAAGCATGATGAACATCTGCTACGCCATACGGAGGAAGTTGACCTTTTGACCTGAATTCTTATTGGTCACTTTCGAATGATTTAGTGTTTTTGCCGTTAGACGTGGTGATGAATTTTTTGCAACGGTAATACAAAGCTCGGCAAACAACCGAGCTATCAACAACCCAACTATTCCCAATAACCAGACGAGTAACCTCAGTCTTGTAAAAACACCGACTTGACTTGCTACTCCATTTTATAGCCTCAAATCACATTACGGCTGGAAATTTAGAGTACAAACTACGATGCATAATTTAGTATATCTATTCGGAAAATTTACGTTCAAATGAAGTTAAAAAACAGTCCATTTTCGTTTTTCACATTCGCATAATGTTTGCCAACAGGTTTTTTCCTTTCATACAGTTTGTGCTATCTGAACGATACATTCTGTCACAGGATTTTGCAACTGCACTTGTGAAAATACTTTCACAGACTGGCTTACAAGAAATTCGGCTAATTCGGCGTTATTTTCCCGTCAACTGAATATTCTTCTCTCATCTTCCACCCCTTTTGGACTAACTATAATATCCAATTAGTGAAGTCCAACACTGTTCCATTTATCTGGCACCTCCCTACTAAAGCGCGCAACTTTTAGGTAATCTAGTGTCATTCATTGTCTAGCTGTACAAGCAGTTGAGTTTAACAACTTCATCAAAGTTAACGCGACGGAAAACGCTGCAGCCTTTGAAACATTGGAAAGTTCGAGTACCGTCCTGACCGCTCGTGTCTAGTAACTTGCGTCCGACAAGTTTATTAGGCTGGCATGGAGTTTGGCCTATGTTGTGGTGTCATTTCCCAAAGTACACGTCTGAAAAGATTCATATGTCATGGCACCTTGAAGTTGTTAAAAATTCCCTGAATTAAAGAACTGCAAACTTCTAGCCCTTGTTCGAAGGTCCTCTTTTTGTTGAATGCCTTGGTACACAACGTCCTTATTGGGTATGTTCGTTGTTTTGAACTGAAGTTCGGCTTAGTGGAGGAATGCAAGTTTTCTGAACGGCCGGAGTAGTGACAGTCAACTGAATTTGAAAATAAAACAGTGACGTTAATGAAAAGATAGCGCAGTCAGAGGGGCGTGCCTCTAATGAAGTTCGACGGAATAAGATCACACTTCTGGAGTTCTTGATTCAACCGTCCTACGTGGCCTTCAACACACAATTCTCACACGGTGCCTTAAGGCTACGAACACGCTGTCGTCGCTGCGTTTGACTCATTCGATTATCGCTCCAACGCTGTATAAGTGGACATTACACAGATTATCTAGCTGAAGTGGCCAGTTGTCGTTGTTTTTAGTGAGGGTATCGAAATACCAGCATACGAACATTTTAAAACTTTTACAACTAGGCTTAAGGTGATCTTTAATCCGCCAGCTAATTAATGACCTCCTAGGGGCGTACGTCTCCCTTGCGACAAGTTTTTAATATTTCATGTCAAATGAGTTAGGGGAGCGATCTATTGTCCTACTTTATTTGTACGATAGTTTACGATTACAGACACAACAGTGTGACCAATCTCATTGCAAGCAACTAAAAGAAATTTACAATCAGTCAGTCACCCTTTTAATGGGCAGCATGTAGGGATTAATAATTTATGTTAAACCATGAAAATAAGGCCAAATTTATCTCACCATATGAAAGTTAAGAACATTAGTAACAATCATATTAATAGATGAAATGACGATACCGTTACACGTTCGTGCCACCACTTCATGACTGTCCTTCGTTGAATAAACTAAGCAAAGTAAGTCTATCCAACAAACACCTCATGTACGTGCCAAATGTTTGCCAATCAACCGGCTAGTGTGGGTTTGAATATATATAGGCTATCTACGTACCTGCCTGTATGTAATAGCCCGGGAAAATACGCTTACTACTGGGCAGCGTTTGGTCCTACTCAGCTGTTTCCCAACCGTCATTTTCAGCCCATTCAATGTTAGTGGTATTTTGTTACTAGTCACACCAAATCCCAAATGTATATATCCTCTTTTAACATCTTCCGTAGACTCCAGCCAAGAATACCTGTGGAAACGAACAGTGACAATAATAAGCGTGTCACGTTAGCAGACGTCTATCTAGCCCGTAATATGTATTAAAACTGGTTCCATCGTCCGTTCGGTTCGTAGAAATCTATATGAATTTTACACGTGTAATTTCAATGTTTTCCGTGTAAATCAACCATCATTCAGTGAACCAGATCAACGTGTTCTAGTCACGCCTTATTAAGAGAACCGAGGCTTCTGATTAGGATGCGGAAGCACTAGATGCTTGCATACATTTTATAATTTACAAGACAACAGTGGTAAACACAGATACCAGGGGAAGCTGGCCTGAAACATTCATTTACACTGCTGACCAAACATTTGCCTGGTTATCGTAAAGACGTCGTACATTCCACACCTTACAGACAGAAGTGACAAGCTATTCGTACGTTACGTCTAAATAACTAAAAACAGAGGCAGAAGTTTTCAAGACCCCAATAAAACAGCATAATGACAGCTATACACGGTAACGGTGTACTGCAGGAGGGACTCACTTTAAAACTAACCATACATCTGTAGACTGATTCACGCGAAACCCAGTACAGATTAGGAAAGTAGAAAACTGCTCCAGAGACGCAGCAGTTACTCGGGGAACAAAGTGGCCTATTTCTATAAGCTTGAGATGGATTGTGTCTCTCAGCACCAACGGCATATGACCAAGCTACTCTTCACACCTGTTAACCACATCGTCATGATCAGTGTATATAGGACTGGTTGCCAGTCAGACGTGAGCTTCGGCTCGTAATCCACGGCGTTCCTTGTTCGAACCTTGTTCAGACTATCTATATCTGTTAAGTCCAAACCGGGACAAAACCGGTCGTTCTGTGTCGGTTTAAGATTAGCATGAAATACTTTACTCACCATTTTTGCGTTGTTGTATCTGTAATCGGTGCAAATTTGCAGATTATAGCGGACTGTATTTATTCACACTAGTGGACTGTAAACAAGTTACGCATCACCCAGAATGTAACCAAACTAGCCGTTAATTCCGCAATTTTTACCGTTAGACCTTAAAACATTCGCGGTTCGTAATCTGAGTTTTCTCACGGAAGACTAGTCGCTCCACTTTGTTACTCGCCCTTAGGGTGTCAGTAACTGACTCACTCAGCACATCATGGTGGTGGCAACAAGTCAATGTACGTGACAGGTGGTTTGCTGACATCCCGCCAATGTTTTGTTTGGGCTCAATGAGACTGAATCCAACACTGAACTAAAAGTATATGACAGTAGATCAAACAGTGCGAACAAGGTGCTCTGAGACGAGGAATTGGATGAGCGGGGTCATCGCTCATCGCTTACTTTGCTATAATGGAATTCGTTCTTTCGTGTGCAATACATTCCTTATGGCCAGTAGCATGTTAAAACAATCCAATAAACCACCCGAGAACTTTCGTTAATGCAAAATATGCGGTTACGTTCAATCGGTAAAAGTCTTCACCAAAACAAACTACAGTGTATTACGGTGATGTAACGTACAAATCTTACAAACTATCAAAGATAAGCGTAATAGGAAGCTCGATCCCTCGGTATTGACAGTTAGAGTTGCTGAACTTCCAAGAAATGACTGAGCAAATCTGAGTTTATTAGATTTACATTTGTTAAGGTTAATCTATATTCATCACAGCTAAACAGTTCAAGGTTGCCAAGTTATGAAATATGTCCTATATACATCTTAAAGTATATCATAACCAAGCATTTGGATTGATTTGCGTCCTCCATTGTTCTCAAAAATAATGGGTTTGATGCTATTGCTGACGGTTGGAGAGTTAACTGGTTAGTGCCTATATCCAAAATCCTATAGTCTTATCTTTTCAGGTAGTTTGTTAAACTTTGTTACTAAAAGCTGTTACTAAAAGTTGCATTCTCCAATGAACAGTTAAGTGTCGATTAAGCATGACACATTATTTGTTTTTCACTGAAATTAACTCAGTAAACTTAATTACCTGGATGTCCTGCTTCATTGAATTTTCTCTTCTACTGATAAATGTTTTGGAGTTGTCCGGTAACGTTTTCAAAGCCCTGACAATCAAACCATTCGAGTAATCTGAATTTGGATGAATGATCTTACTCAAACATTATTCGCCCTGGAATTTCGCTCATCGCCGTCGGTTACACACAATCCTTGTGTACTTGTTGAACTGCAACCAGTCATTTCTCCCCATCGTGTGTTCAAAAACTTTGTGTTTCTATCATTCATTGTAGACTGACGATGTCCTTATGAAATGATCAGATTTCATATTAGAAAGTCGTAATTTAATTTCTTATGACCTCGATTAGAGGATGTGTTAATTGTTTCGTTTGTGCCAACCCTTAAGTGTCATAGTGAAAACGTTTGTGTGTAGGAATTCCTATTGTCCCTAAAAGACAACCTACACATATCCACAATGTAAAATGGGTTCTATTCCCTTTACCTACAGGTCCAACCAACGAAATTGACAGTCGTCTTCAAGATGCTGCAACCTAGTTAATGTGTTAATCATCACTTCATTATTTGTAATTTATACTTCAGTATGCATTTGTTTAACGTTACGTCCTCCCTCAGTAGGTTGATTCTTTCTTATGATTGCTGATCTGTTTGCTAATGACTTTCAGCGAAGACGCGGGCATGTTTCCTTATAGGATCTGGTTCGCATTATTATTATTATTATTATTATTATTATTATTATTATTATTATTATTATTATTATTATTATTATTATTATTATTATTATTATTATTATTATTCTAACTTCCGAACATCCTCTGGTTATTCAGACACAGAGTATCTCGTACTTTATCAGTGTGGTTTTTAAGCATGAACTCCTTAAATGAATATACCACCGCTTGCACAGACAGTAAGTTTCCTTGAATACTCCGATATCTTTGTAATGATCAGACGGCTGTTAGTGAACTCCTATAATGCATAGCTATTATCATTCTTCCACATCTGTGTACATATGTATGTCTATCTTCAGTTGAATGGATTAGTGAAAAGTAGCCCAAAATTCTCTTAGTAAATGTTGTAAAGTTGTATTTAACCTGGTCTGACCTAATTAAACGAGTAGAATTGCAATCAATGTATTTGTCGTAGAAATAAAACGTTAAGAGCACGGCCATGACTTGTTGTAATCACTGACAGTTCCCACAGTTTTCCAATAATGGAGCTAATTACTGAAGATTGTAAAATCGTATTTAAGGAAGTAAGGAGCTCTTCAGAAAGTTTCGCTAACTTGCTACTACAGGTGGTATGATTAGCCTGACCAAATCAGATAAATTTAAATCGGCAGAACCAGCGTACCTCTGTGGGGTACCACTAGTACATTTATAGAAGCGAGAAAATCGTACAGTTTGCTTGTGGTGTAACAATTAAAATACCTAGCATTTGCCTAGCATATGCTCAGCTTACAGCTTATGGCAGTGAAGTCTATGGCGTATCAAGGTAGATTTCGCCGCCGAGTTTGATGCGGAAAACTATTGTCCCACTTTTCGCAATTGATTGCATGGATTTCAGTGCAGATATATAACTACCACTCCGTCGACCTGCTGGACTGCTTAACTCTGACAATCCTCTTCATTCTTCCAAATGTGCACGTTACAGTCGCAATTGTGCAACACAAGTTTAGATTCAGCCGTCGTTACTACCAGATTCCACTGATAAACTGACGAAGCACAGGTTTTAGCGAACTTTGCTCGGAGCTACTGTCTACGTCACTTGGCTAACAGCTGGACCAAATGAAAGATTCCTCTGCATGGTCTAAAACCGTGCAGTCTTAGCAACAGTCACAGTGTTAATGATTGAGGGTTTGTTAAGATCAGTTCACTCATTTAGCTCTCTGTCGCTTTCTACTGCTAAGGCACTTGAGTTCGTACCAGTTTATCGACAACTAGATAACTCTATTCCTACAGTTATTCCCAAGATAGTTAAAGCCTTCTGAATCCGGTATCCTAACTAACAATTCATAATTTTCAACTAGATTTCTTCGCAAGCGTCATGAGCTCTAGTGTAAACACTATGCCCTTTTTATTTCTTGCTTTGTACTTCATTCGACACAAAACATGTCGGTTAATAAAGGTTAAATATGGCTAACTCAGATCTCGAAAGATGTCCTTTTTTTGGATGGAAACGGAGTAAAGCAGTATAATCTACCAAATGAGTGATCTTGGCCATCGCCAAGGAATGTTTGAACTCGATATAATGAGTAGTTATGAGACAGAGTATATTGATCATCAGTCTTTGTCAGAACGTCTTCCAGTAGAACGGACCTGCTTTGAAATGTGTATCACTTCAGCCCACTGGCATCAGAGATATATTGCCGAAGTTTCACGTGTTACGTTTTTGTTTGTTGTTTGGATTTCACGTTTATACTCCTAGCTATATTCGTTGGTGACTTTAACTCAATATATTACAATCCGCTTATGAATTTTGGCATTTTTACTTGTGCTTCTAACTATACAAGAAGCCTAGCGCTTACTCAATTGTTCGCTAGTTAACCCGGACCCTCCTAAGCAACGCCTTTGATGAAATTGTTGTCCGCTTGATTTTGACCCATCTCACTTGGCATGCATCCCAAGGTTGGGTATCGTAACTGTAGTTGATGTTGGTTATTGACTTGAGCGTACACAACTTCAAACCAATCAACAAGGCTAAATATACCCGTCACTAATCATAAGAGAGCAATCAAATGATTATGTTGCCTTGAAACGAACAGAAGGAATAAATTTAAAATCAATTAGTTTTGCAAGGGTTTTATGTTATTACCGTTTTGCGCTCAGTGGGTGGCAAGAACTGTTGTTGCTCCACCCCCGCGATGTCATGCCATCGTTCCTGACAAGACTTCAACTGATAAAAGTACCACGGCAGACAGACAGCCTCATTCCGGATTGAGCAGACATGTCCTTGACTATTGTGAAGCTCGTGAACATAAAAGTTGTTATAACTCCCTCCCTACAAGTCGAAACTTATGCATACCTTCTCTACCGTTTGTGCATTATTTTACCTCCTGTTGTAGGATATCCGCACCAAATTTAGTACGAATGTAGTCAAGCAGTTTGGGCGTCGTGTTTAACATGTTATTGATAAATGGATTTAGAATAACACAACGTTACGAGCAAGTTGTAATACTCTACGTTGTTTACACACCAATCTTCTAACGGATAGGTTTGCATATACTCCACGTTGAGTAGGCGCATTTACAGGATTCTGAAGAACCACAGGAGCAGCTTCGTTTCCAGTTTATGCGTTTGCTTATGTGCTTGCGTCACAACAACGGCGAGGTACAGGATCTGATTTAATGAACAAACCATTCTCTGGTACTTTCCAAAGGATACAGTATTACCTCTGGTTCCAGAAGTACTTCCATCATTCTACTGTGCTGGGAGACCAATGACGCGCGTCAAATCTAACGCGAAGTGACTAACCCCGTTTGAATACACAATAATTGAAGTATGTGAACTTTTGTCAGAACAAGCGTAACCCCTGGTTATGGTCTACAAATTGTTCGCTATAAAAGTGAAAGTCACTGTCACGAAGCCCGACTTGACCAAAAGGTCCAACGTGACACTGATTCACTTTAGTCAACCATCAGATCGTCATAATTTGACCTAAGTACCTGGTCGATCATTAAACAACGGCTTTCAGTTTGTGATAAACTACGTTTGTTGATTCAGTTCAATTCATTCCAGGATCATTCCTAATCTTTCCGTTTCAATTCATCTGTTTCGTCTCAAAATGTATGGCAGTGTATGAAGAGAAAGTGAGGATTATTTATTCTATTCTCCCTTCGAGACAACATCATCCGTTGCTGACTAAAATCAATCATCTTCGTGTCTCAGAATGTTTACGTTAGAAACCCGGTCGTGACGGTAAGTAGGATGAGAAGAGGTTTAATTGCAAAACATCTGGCTGAATTTGAGCTGGAGACAAAAAAGGATATGCTCAGGAATGGTAAATGCACTGCCAGCTGAACCACGAAGCCATGTCAGAGCCTCAGAAGTGTCACATTTGGACTTTCGCAGCTCAGCTGGTAGAACACGCCGCGCTTAGGCATGTTGTTTCTGCTGCTAGTTCGAATTCAGCCGAAGTCGAGATTTTTCACAATTGAGTCTGTTCTAACTCATTGAATCTGCCAAACTATTCAACAGAGAGAAGTTATTTAACCTAATTGAAGCAGAGAAATAGAAAGTTGTTAATAACGCAATTCACGGTGGTTCCTTCCAGCAATAAAAGACTACGAATTTCGGAAGATATTTATAAATCACTTATTCATTGAGAATAAGCTGTGTGAACGCTAACAACATGCTGACTGCAAACAGAATACAGATCACTTCATGGAAGCATGTTCATTATGACCGAAGTATTTGATTACTGGTCCCAAAAGAGGGAAACATAGCACAACAACGATTATTGACTACATGTGGATTAAATCAATTTTAGAAGAAAGGGGCATAGTTCTGTCGGAACAGAATAACAGTATGCCTCTGGAACGGAATCTCATGGACTCAACGGAAACATTCCAACTTTTGAGGTTGCATGCCAGAAGCGAATACGAGAACCACTTATTGACTACGATCGTTAATCGATGTTATCAAGTGACTTCATTAACTCCCTGGTAGTGTAAACACTGCCAGGAATCTTGAGTTCAAGTGTCATATTTTCTAGGGCTGCTGAAATGTTGTAAGGTTCATTGACTGTTTGCTGGATAATTAAGGCAGTCTTCAAATCATTTTGTACAAAATTCGAAGGGATGTTCACCAAAAATTTCGAAGTTCCATAGAATAAATGTATGAAAATATGATGTTCCGTGATTAGAGTCATATCAGCGGGCCCGATAATAAGCTATATTATGAAGAGTCAGGTGTACGACGAAAATCACTACAAGGAATGGCCATAAACTTTGCTTGGCCGACTAATAACCAGTAAACCCGCATCCATAGGTGCTGCGGTTTGTGCCAGTGTGTAGTTTGGCGCATTGACTCACTTGGTGTAAAATATTCCTCCATAAGTGCATATGCAAATGTGATAGTTCACCCTAGCTCACTCTGGAAAACACCTCTATTTTTTGATCCATTGACACTTGTTTATTCGTAAACTTTATTCTCGTTTCCCTCAAGGTTATGCATGCACTACCAGCACTGTTCATATCTAAAGAATCAAAGTGCTTGCTGGTTTGCACTGGCCAAACATATTACGCTTCTGACTTGATTTTTCTGACTTCATTGTTAGCCCACGGTGTGCATCTTTAAGAAGGTCCTTTATTGTTTCGTGACTTGGTTGATCTAAACAACCGATAATAAGGTTCCAATCGACTGAACTGAAACAACTGGAACTCAATAATGCCTTATCAACTATAAGAAGAATAGATTATTAGTGTGTTGGGGTCTTCACATTCACGAATTTTCACAAAGTCTATGTACCCACCGATACAGGTTTAATGCAACTTTGAGTAGATGCTAATTTGATTTCTCCGACAACTAGTAAAACCAACTTTAACAGATGTTACACAGATATTTTCGACGCTCGTTTTCACAGCGCTTCTGTACTATTACTAATAAGTAGTCCAGCAGATACGCTGATTCAGTAGAGATCCAGCTGTCAAAATCTGGGCTTCGTCGGAATTTGAACCAGCAATAACAGCAGCTTACCCAAAAGCGATCATTGTTCTACCAACTGAAATACAAACCCACTTTGGGATCTTGAAAATTAAACACTTGGACTCAGGCACCAATCCTCCCGGCTGTCTTATGCTGAATTCACTAAATGATCCAGAGAATCAATTACCATAGCAAGATTTCTCAGACAGTTCACGCTGAGATTTTTTGATTAGGGAAATTACTGTATAAATATGCCACAGTAGGTGGTTCATTTCTAGTGGTTCAGTCAGACTATTTCAACAGAATTTAACACTGAACCTAAACCGGCAGCTAGATTCACGTTTTCCGCGATACAATGATGGGTAGGAACCGACGGAAGTTGGGCTGTATATCTCGCCTACGAAAAAGATAGAGAGCTGGATTATGAGTTGCCAATTTTTGTGTATTTCAATCACCCAAATAGCAGTGTTTGGTTTGGTAAGGAGCAGAGGAACAATCTACAAATCTATCCACCGCACCAGGGGGTCGTAGACACAAAAGCTACAGGGAAAAATGTGAGTTACATCACTTATCTGTGCCGCAACTGTCCTTATGCAATCTCAGCGACCGTGAACTTACGGCCGAAATGCATCTGGGTCACAATTCCGGGATGCAATTCTATGTTGTAGGTCTGATCTCCGAAATGCCTGATGTTAGTGTGATTCAGTGAGGTTGAGACACCTGTTCGCCTTTCGATGATGGTCATTTTACCCAGCTGCTTGTGTACACCACCAGCTACCTCCTCTACCGCCTGAAGGTGGATGCCCGTTGGATTGCATACTAGCTATGAACGGTTGGTTGATTTCAGCCTATAGGAAAGGGAGGTACTGGAGCCATAGATTGTGGATATAGAGCTTATTCTGCAACAATTCTATTACCAGGTTTTTCTTCTTTTCATGACTGTGACAAATTTTATAAGCAGCATAACACCCTTACTCTTTATTGACAACCAGCCTAGAAGAATGACAACTAGAATTCCAAACCCTCGATTCGTTGATTTGCTACGTAAGAATCGGAGTTACACGCATAACCGGCAATTTCATATTTTAATGTTAACCAGTTTCGCTGTCACATGTTGTTTCATCGAGAAACACAAAAATCAATTAACAAGCCACGACAAATGTCAGAAGCAGACCCACCAAGACTACTCAGTTTGTCTCTTCACATATTTGCTACGTTTTACGAGGTTAAAAATATGTGATATTCGCCAACCAACTATCCTCCGAAGGCCATCAGTGGAGTTGATGCAGAGCGCCAGGAGATTGAATAGCTCATTACGTTCGTCTAATCTGTTTAGTCTTGGGTCCTGGATAGTGGTGGTTCATTGGGTGATTGACCCCCGTATTTGGCATGAGTTATCAATGAGAATAACGTAAGGACTTATAAAATGTTACACATAACGAACAACCATTTGGGTTAGAACACTTATGAGTTATTGATGTGGTGCAATTTTGTATCTGTGTGCAAAATGTTGCAGTAGATGAAACTATTTCTGTTCGTCTATGAATACCTTGAGGATTCAAATAGTTAGCTGACCTACACGACTAAAGTAGACGATGTGTTGACTATACCGGCGGAATCAGTCATTCCATGGAGGCAGTGAATAAACCTCTGACAAACTGTTGTCCGCTAGTCATCGAGATTAGGGGTTAGAATGGGATTGCCTCCCTGTTCCTGTATAACAGTATTAAGTAGAATCAGCTTCCCTGCACCCGCTACCTTGTGCTAGTGGACTTTTAACTGATGGCTTCGGCAGAGAGTTTTAATCGTTTATCTGCCTAGGCCTACAGGTCCTGGACGTAGTCTTAGTATAAACAGCCAATTACCAAACAACGAGTGAATCAAGTATCACGACGATCATGGTAAGGAAGAAGCCCGGTTCCTCCATCTTCTGTTTCTATTAGGGTGAGTAGACATAATTGTACCGCTGCTAACTCCTCTTTCGCTTATCTATCCAGTATAAATTATAGGGCAGATATAGCCCACTAAATACCGCTGAAGTAGCACCCCACCAGGAACAACTCCATGTTCACAGAATGTTCTCACACGGGACGTGGACTGTATACATACTGTTTGCAGTGAAGCAGCGTTCAGTTGTCAGACTATTACGCCACAGTGACCTCGACGAAACGGAATTGTTACGAAATCGATGACATGAACTTGAATGAAACACGATTTGAAAAATAAGGCCAACCTTTAGAAGCACGCGATGGTTACACCTTCCTCTTGACCGGTTTTCCGACAGAGGCTGTACGGAAACATCTTGTCTATTTTGCGGTCGTTAATAGCATACTTGTGTCAGCAACAAACACACCACAGGATATCAGTCTTTCAAACTTGGTTACTTGCTTGTAACGCTGTTGAGGAAAGTGAGGAACACTTCTTAATGGTCATGATTCAACTACATACCGTACCGGTTACACAATGGAGCGGTTATTGGATCTACAACCCATCTCAACTCTTTTTACGGTTGTGAGTAACTAACTGGCTATTCAGGGCGATTTTAGCGCGCTAGTGGTAAATGGCTTTCCTGGGTGTATTCTGGCCTAGCTGTATCACTGTAACTAACCAGAACGTTAACCGTCCGCTCCATGTGTACGCTACTCTCAGTTTAACTAAAAAAATCACACCATTACAGCTGAGTGAGAGTGAGATCACTAGCTGGACTCACCTACGAAGTGGCTATCATAGTTTCTTTGATAACGAGGTATCCATCACGCAGTTGGTGTATAGGGGTGAATTTAGGATGGATCGTATGCTGGTCGGCATCAAGTTATTAATCTAGGCTTGTAGATTATCCGGCTAACAGGAAATACTGAAGCTGGAGCGGCTGAAAAACTAAACCATCAGTATGTAATAGCCGTTTGTTTCAGTGCTACTCCCACATTCATTACCCTTAGCGGTTTTTGGGGCCACTCATAGAAGTATACGATGACAGAAGTTCATTGAATGATCGGTCATCACTGGCAGTAACCTTCGAATTGTTTGACAGTTGCGATGTGGTTGTCTCAGGTCTGATACAGAAGAAGCACACAGGCTCACTCAATTCACAACTGGTCCAGGCGATGAAGGAAGCAAGACCGAGGCCTATGACATTCACTGTGAATACGTCGGTTAGCTTCGTGAAATCAAGAACCGCTGATGGGGAAAACAGTTTTAAGCAATACAGTCCTACGCTGATCGACAATAACATAAAGAGGTCTACGGATAGTGAGTAGTGATTTTCTGTTTGTCTGTTCGTCCAGTCCTCAGAGGCACTGGTTGAAAGGAACCATGTGTTTTACCCGGAAGACATTGAGACTGTCTGACGCAAATCTTTTGAGAGTTTACTGAATCGACCCATTACTATTGGCTAGATGGTTGTAGAAACTTATCTTAGCAAGTGATCTACTTATGGTCTTATTTGTCCACACACTTGGCAGAAGTGTAAACGGTAGCTGGGGAGTTTCGAGACGGAAAGGCTGTACGTGTGAATGGTTCACCAGTACAGCGTTTGAACCAATTTTAGAATGTGTTCTGGTTGGGGCTGGGCCACTCCAACTTGGAACAAGAAACGGCCCCCAAAAAGAGGCCGTCATTGTGCTTTTGCTCAAGAGTAAGAATCACGTACAAAACACAAGCAACTTTCGGTCAGTCAGTCGGCTGAGTTAAGCTGGAAAGGTTTTGACGATACTTCTGCTTAACTACTCTGTTATCAAAATGTTGTAAACTAATGTGCTCAAGATGCAGTATGAATATTGCTAGAGTTACAGGAGGATTGTGAAACGATTCCTCCTCTCCCGGATTTAAGAAAAACGTTACGAACGCGTTCATCATTTGTAGGCCCTCTCTATGGACTTCAGCAATTAATGTAACTTTTTAATGTTATTCTCCTAGCCGTGAATCATTCCTGACGGTAATGGGTTGGCATGCCGAGGTGAGTCCACTGATTTATGCAGAATTTGGCAAGTGGACATGACTATGAAGAAGCAATTGTGTGACTCCACTTTTGGTGATCTTGATAGTGTCAATTATACAGAGCAGGGTTATGTTTTGGCTCTAATCTTATTTATGTCATGTTTGACCGCAACGTTACCAGTTACCTTTCAGACTTCAGTTGACGGTTTTAAATTATGATACCATGCAAACGGTAGCCTGATATACATTTGAAGAGGTTAGTAAGTAGTCAGCTCTCGTGTTGCTGCTTTAGGAAGAGTTGAAAGAGGTGTAAGCATAGAACAGTAGTCTGAAAATGCAAACTGATCTGTTTGTCTACAAAACCTTCACACTGCCGTAGCGTAGCGAAGGGTAAATCGTATTCAGCTACAAAACCCGAGGAGTACTCCGCGCATGCGGATCACATAAGGTCGTGAACTGCGGACAATAATGGAATTAAATCCGTTTGGTTGCTTAACCATTTTCATTGATTAAAGGACACATATAGGAGAGTTGAGGCGCTGACCCCGAGACAGCTGCTTCCATAACAATAGAAAGAACATAAGCGAGACCCCGGTCACCGTATGTTATATTCCTAAATTTCTATATGAGTAAGGCATTCGCATTTTAAACTTGTAGGGGTGCAACCCGGACACAGGTTTGCAAATTCACTGCGCATCTTGGCTGCCATGAGTTCAAGCATGTGGTACACAAAAGACCTACGGGCAGCCCAGGTCATGATGAAATAGGTACGTATGAAAGGATAACGGATGCGTCAGTGAGTACGCAGACTGGTTCAGGTTGTAATTCCCGAGCGCATCCATAACGAATCGCAGACGAAATTAAGGTGACGACACTGAGTACGAGTATTATACGTTGGCCATACGTTTTACGCCGGCATAGATGAACGAACCTGGTCGTTTCATATAGGCTACGACGTCCGCTTTTTATATTACGGACCACGGTGCGTTACTGTGTTTTCTCTTGTACAACCGTCATGGTGTTATTTGCCCCGAAGTTGTTACCTGACTGTATGATCCACCAGCAGTTCCTATATTTTATAAACTACTTTATCATACATTCTCAACTGTATAATCCACTTTGTTGCCCTGTTTCTTCAACACCTCGCCTTCTACTTTTGATATTCATCCATCATAATAGCTTAGATATTATTAATTGAAAGCTTGTTCGATTTAGTAACGAAAGACAAGGTTGTCAAACTTATTTTGCTCCCCCCTCCAAGTAACTAGACGGTTTAGTCCCGTCAGGTTACGAACCTCAGCGCTCACACTCCTGTCTACCTTATTCTTTAGGGTTTACTTTATATACGGTGTAAGCGGACTTACAGATGATACAGTACGGAGTCTATTGAAGAAATGACACGTGTACGTGCATCTTTTGGCATCAGTTGCAGCAACATTTTAATCCAGTGCTGGACAATATTAACCATAAAAGTCTTTCATACCCTAATTGCACTGAAGAATTTCAACCAACAGAGTTATAAAATTATTGACTTTGGGCGAGTGTTCTGCGTAACTACCGAGAGTGGCTCGTTTTTATATTCTACGGTTCCGTTCTCCAAATAAGCTAGATATCAGAAAACGTTCTTTTTGTTAGAATTCAAAGTTAGGCTTCAAAAATGAGTCACTGATATTGCTAATGGCTCTCACTGGTTGTTACTGCAAAACGGGTTAAAAGCAACCTCGCATTATGTTGAAGTGTCCATTTCAGATCATCCGCCAGAAGGCCATAAAACTTATGCTTTTGTTTTGATGACCAAGGAGAAGCAACCATGGAGGTGCAACCTAATGCGCCTCAACAAATAAACCTATTTTATGGTTTTATCTTTGAGTTGCGCCTAGATTTATGAATCCTAAATCCATTTGGGTTGATAATAAAGGTAACGGAGACAACATTCAGCTCTTCAGCTTTTATTTACGAGCTGACGCATTTTTCCTTTTCTTTAAAAACATAGTCCCTGTTGTTTTTGAATGTGTAACCCGTCACTGGATTATTTCAAGAATATCTTTACTTATGGTGTCAAATCGTTGATTCTCTTCTGACAGTACACAATCAATCGGCTTCTGTGGCCTAACTGTGGACAGGTGATTAGAAACTCTCGCCGTTTGAATGGCGTGACCTGTCTGGTTCGAAATTTGTGTTCCATTAGACAGACCAGTGGAAGTTTTCTTAATATTGCTTCAACTATGTTGAGCACATATACCTGTATGGAACTGGTGAATTATCTAAAACAATTTTTTGTCACTGTTATCTTCACTACCCAATCATTTTCAACGGTTTTCCCCATCACCCGATTTGAAAAGCACCAGCAGCTGGAATGCCACTGATGTATGCATTCTACTGTGATGGCTGGGTTTTATATAAATAATTACAGCCAGGGAATATAGAATAATTATAAGCAACCATTGGGCCATTGTAGGGGGGTAATATGTGGACGCAGGACTGGAATGTCAGTACAAGAATAGAAGACAGTTTTGCTGATCTACCTCCACAGAATTTTTCTTACCACAGTCATTTTGCGATGTAATTTATGCAAGTGAATCCAGGTGTACTAAGTGGTGTTGAATCATGTTGATTACAGTACCAGAACAGCAGCCCACCTCTTGATTTCCGTACGGTTAAACACGCTCGCTAATCGGATCCTAAACGAGTTTACGTAAAAGTGAGCTAGAAAATGGTTTAGTACAAAAAGCGCATTTGTTTGGTTCCCACAAGTTGGTCGCACTTTGAATTACATCGGTCCCCATGACTCCGACAAGACCGTGTGTTTTACATTTTGCATTTCAAAATTTTCACTGTCTTAATACTTACTCTACCTAATGGTATGGTTTTTAGTAAGTTTGACATCAATTTATTGGCAAGCACTTTCTTCACGGGAGGATCGAATTCCTTCCTTAACACATCCTCCTAAGAAACTATCTTCAGTGAATGAACAGAACAAAGTCTGCAGGTAAAATTATTATGTAACCGTTTAAAATTAATTCAAGGCATATGTCTATCCAGTTGGGTTCCTTCCAAATATGACAAGAACACATTAGTTGATTTGGTGAGCAGAAACAATCCGAAAAAGGCGAAAATCTGATTCATAATTTCCCCAAATAAAATTATTAAGGCCTTGCTCGTATATGGAGATAATACTCATTTTGGGGATTGAACCTCAAAAAAACTCCATGTTTTTGGTCGAAACTTAGTCATTCTTTTTGTGGAGGATTAGTTCGATCTTATTACTCCTAATAACCGCGTGTGCGATATAACTGACTTCATACGTCTATTAAAAATAGGGGGTTCTAATGAGAAATGTTGGTTCGACTTACTTTTTTAGGGAAGTCGCCGTTAAACGGTTTGAACGCACAAAATAATACACCGTTGCATCCGTTGAATAGGTTGGGTGACTCATACTAGCTTGCTAGAGCGTACAGAAATTGTATTATGTCACAATGAACGCATACGTGCCCACACGTCCTTAAGAATGGGAACACATTTTCTCTACTCCAAAGTTTTGACTGTAATGCGTTACCTGGTGTGTCCAGATAATTACCGTTACAAAATCTCACGCCGGGCTACCGGATTGTAGTAATTCTTACTAAGCTGCACACTTTTAATCCAACCTAACATACAGGAGTGGTTTGTTTATGGATGCATTTCAATACAACTGAGGTGTTTCGCCGAAGTTAATTGTTCGAACCCGTTCTTCACTGAATAGCACAACCTCCCACTATCAACGTTTAAGTTCAACTCAGTCCATAGTTTGCATATGCACGAAAGTTTTCCGGATTAGAAATTGGTAAATCAGCACTAAGTATCTCAGATGTTGATTGCACTTTTGCAGTGCCTACTAAGAACAAATTACGCTGTATCGATTGCGTGAATGCCTTTAGAAAATATACAGAATAAATGATGACATATATACATAATTACCTTGTACATTGTAGACATGCACATCGCCCTTTGTTGCCTAGTCACTAGACCAAAACTGAGTTGAATGAAAACCGGAAGATTGCTTCATATAACAAAATGTTGACACAAACCCCATGAATTGGTGATGATAACAAAAGATCGGTCACTGTTTTTGAAAAGATATTGTTTCTTAAACGTGTGATTTTAGTTTGAACACAACTTGCAGCAGTGTCTATTTTGTATTTGTAAGAACACATCGGTTGATCTGTACTAAACCGTCATTGAGACTGAACATTTGTGTGCCCTGTAACCCGGCCAGGAAGACTCTAACCATTATGTTGACACATAACACACAGAAGCTCGTTCAACTACGTGTGATATACAAAGTCCCAATACACGCAGTAGCGATATTCATACTAGTTCCGTAAATATAAACTTGACATACAGCAAATAAGACTACGTGGATTGGCAGATATATCGTATAATGTGATATACAAAGGTTGTGAGCGTTTACTGGTTAAACACAGGGTGCTATAGACAAGCGTAAATTCATAATAGTCAACCCTAAAACAGAAGTGTTAAGCACGTTTGATTACTAATCTTTCATTGTGTAAAGCTATGGTAGATAAGCCACCAATGACAGTGATGTCTCTACATTACACCGAATCATGGAGTGTGGTATGTAGCTCGACTTCTCACTGAAAAACGAACGATAGTCCAACCACAGTCGGAACGTACTGGTTGGGTCGATCGTCTAAGCTATCACTGATTTGCGTTGCCTAGTGGGACGTGTCAGATCAAGCCAAATATTAGTTTCTGCAGTTGTAGTCTGGATACAATAGGCTAGTTTTATATTGATTAGTTTTACGAAGAGAGGCGTTGCCGCATTCTCAGGTGAAACGACAGGCGAAATATGAAGTAGGCAGTACTAAAAAGTATACGCAATCGATAGTGCTTGAGACTTTAAACGTGATGATTCAGGCAAGTCTGGTGTGAAATCACTTCTATACTGATCGCTGCGCATAGGTCACGAGCATGTGGACTGGCGTTTAACTCCCGTTCGGGTAAGGGTGGTCATCATTTGGGGCGAAGTTGGGGCGCACAGTGTTTTGGTTTCAAAAATAACCGGAAACCCCTCTCATCTGTGAAAACCGCTATCACCTGTGCCATCCTCCTTCCAAAGAAGCACCTGCTGGGGGGAATTAAGTTGTCCTTGTAAAGAAACTGCCCTCTGTCACCATTATGACTTTAATCCAAAAGCAATAGGTCAAACCCTTAATTCCCAAAGAACCTGGGTGGGTAGGCTCCCTCGCTCAGCATTAGTCAATAGGATTAAAAAGCACATTTAGTCATATCATTTAGAAAACGACCCAAGGATTATTCGATGCAGACGCTCTGATTTGAAATGCAGAGCCAGCCATTTAAAAATTTCGTTTACAAATCATCATTATGGAACTATTCCTTGGGCCAATCTCTTCCTATCAAATTTGAATTTGCTTTATTTTGTCAACCTGACAATGTTTTCCTACATTCAACGTTCGATTTTCATTGAGTTCCATTGCTTCGAACATGGATCTTTCAAGCAGGTACCCTTCTGTGCAACGATAATCCACAATTTTGGCCAAGAAACAATGTGGAAGCACCGTGAGGCCCAAATCAAGCGAAGCTAACTGATTTTGCTGATATCTACATAATGACTTTCACAAGCCTAGTAAAACATTCAACAGTGCACGGGCGCTTAAATGGCGGTTCATGAACAGGTGTCCATCTGTGCATCAATTTGATCTCCATGTATTAGGATGAGCATATCTTTTTTCTCTTTTATCCGCTCTCTGTCGCCTTGTTTGAACAACCCCAACATTAGTCAGTCGTAGAAAGCATCCTCACTCTGAATGCTGATCAGCTGATCAGCCTTTCGGAATATGCGACTAAGTTCAACCGAACACAAGTGGCATCCACAGTGGTTCATCGAGCGGCAGGCTGATGCCACAATACTCCGCATGAAGTAGAAACGGACGAGTTATGCAGAACAGCAAGGGGCTTCTTTGCATAATGTTGATTCCAGTACCCACATGTGCAATGTCAAGACATGTTCTACAACTCTAAGTCAGTCGCAATGAATACTACTCAAAGGTGATTGCAATCTTCTCATTCAGCCAGACTTTTAGCCGCCTTCTTCAGGAAAAAGCACTTAAGGTTTACCCCTGTTATAGAGCTCCAGTAGTGCCGACCGCTACCAAAACCGAGACGTAAATTTCACCGCACGTTCCTATGAGCCAACCAGGTTGACCACTGCGCTACTGACCTCGCACTGAGAGCGAAACTCGCGTCTAGTGCTTCTTTTCGAAAGGGGTCGACTGGATAGTCTATGGGAATGCGGCAGCTGCGATCATTTGTGGGTGATGTACAAATCGAAGTATAATTGTCAGTTTTAAACGTTCAAAAGAATTTACTTACTTATATTACCTTGGCCGCATAACCATCTTGAGAAAGAGAGCACGTTCCCTGTTTGTGAACAGTTCTCGACAGCCCGAAGATCAACAGTTCTGAGTCATATTATAATAAAGAAATTCACCCTACTTATTGAACAATGTGTTGGATACTGATGGGCAGTGGCAAGTATGACTGGTTTATATGAAACACCCTTTACACATGGTCGCAGATTTGGTCTGCAGACACTCTTTTTCAGTCAGTCCCTTTTGCAAGATCACTAAACGCCCAGTTCTCTAAAATTTAGGCTCTTTTCTCAAAAAATGCTGTTCGTAAACTCTTATGGATGCGTGTACTGTTGTCATTTATGAGGAATGTCTAGTTTACATAAGTCAACTTCTCAACTGTATACTGCTTTTTGTTAGAATTGTCTGTTAAACATCATAGCATTTCTAAATAGTGTTATAAAGGCATATTCCTTGTGTGTGGGCCTCCACGTCAACAATGTTGAGACAAACGAGGTCAGCCTTTGTAGGGGTGCGGTACTTATGAAGGCAGACTACTATCTAACAGGTAATCAGTTTGCAGTGCATAAGAAGAGTACAGAATTCGCCGAGCTCAATTCATCCATCTCTCGCTTTATCCGGCACGCAAAATGTAAGTCCTGTCGGGATGGACAATACATTTAGATTACTGTCAGTTACTACTGGGTACATTCCATTACAAGTGTACGTACCTCTGTAAACGTAAGTAATGTTTGGTAACCACAATTTTAATGTTCAACGAAAAATCTGAGGAGAAGTTCTAAATGAAAGATTTTTTTTCGATATGACAGCCTTCGTATCCCACAATTCAACAGCGAAGTTTATGGTGACTGTTAAATCGCCAGAAGAAACGAATTATGCGTTCAGGTATTCTAGTCTTACGCACGGTCTGGGCTGGATATATGTATATATAT